>MPUH01000204.1:0-82785 GCA_001970955.1 Stentor coeruleus | reverse complement strand
TCTAATCTAATCTTATCAAGACAGATATAAGGGATCTTCTTTACTATATAAATTCTAAAAGACAGTCTTTAATTTAATCTTTTGTTAGTTTTCTTGATTAGAAGATAATTTTGATTATATTTCAAGTGCTTTCAATGCTATTTTGTTGTAGAGAAATTTATGTTTTTATTAGAAATTATTGTGTATTTTTTTATGGATTATTATAATGTGGTTATAGATTTTTTAACATTTCAATTGTAATTTAGGATTGAAATTTTAGGCAATTTAAGCTGTTTAATTTTTATTATTCATTTTAGGCTAGGCAATTTAATTTATCTTAGTATAGGGAGATTTAATATAAGAAAATATAAGATTGGCTTTGGTATTTATAATAGATTATGTAAAAGATTAGCTATTGATATTTATATTAGAGCATGACAAATATGCTTCTAAAATCTTTCTAAACTTATAAATTCATAATTGAATCTGTATTTAGTTGTTGTATCATATGAAATTGTCTTAGTGATTTATATAATACTAAGTTGATATGAGGTATGATGTTTTAATATAAACATCTCTTTTAAAGCATTTATTTTCAAGTAAATTTTGTATTTTAATAAATGACTAAATAATAAATTTACTTTATTTCTTTGAAGTCTTATGCACTAAAGAAAACTCATTAATTACTATCTTAAACATATATAATTTATTAGAAAATAAACAAAATAAGTAAAAAAAAAAACCCCACATCATCTTTATTTCATTATAGCATCTCTTAATACAATGCATTTATAAATTATTCAAATAATTTTTATAATAAACATATCACAATTCAAACAAAAACCAAATTAATTTGCAAAAAAATGGAAAGCATTTTCCCTTTACCACTCTAAACCTTTCTTAAAAAACTCAGACAAGCCTTCACCCTTCATCCAATTTTCTAATTCAATTTACTAAAATTATCTAATTAAAGAGGAAAACAACCGAAAAAGCAACTGATACAATCCACGCTCCATCTGAGTCTTCAACATTGACACAGAAACATGAAGTTACAGCCTGAATGAAAAACATAAGCTCAGGTTCACTATCTTCTCCCTCTTCATCTAATTTGTAAATAGCTCCAAGTCCATTATCAGTAACATAAACATCTCCATCTCCATAACAAAGTCCTCTTGGGGCAATAAAAAATTCACTCGATACAGTTTCAGTAGTTCTATCATCTAAATGATAAGCATTTATATTTCCATTATCTAAAGAGTAATAAGCATGTTTTTCACCTAAAGCTAAACCCCAAGCAGGGATACTTTCTTCTGTAAGTATATTGATATTTTCTTCATTAGTTTCTTCAATTTCAGCTTCAGCTTTATTAAGTGTTCCATATAAAGTTCCATCAGCATTATTAACAAAATAAAGATCTTCGCTTTCATATACTTCAATTCCAGATGGTCTATTAATTTCTATAGTCTCATCATCAGGTTGATATAAAACCGTATAAGTATTAATAAACCCACTATATAAATCTGCATATGTAGACTTATGAATTGAATTGCTTATAACATCAGTGAAATACAAATTCCCATAAGCATCAACTTTACAATCACCTGGAGTGCCAGAGTAAATTTGTACGTAAACTTCATTATCAAGAGTAAAAGTTTCATCTTCTGGACTCCAGTCAATTTGATACTGATATATTCCACCTTCAGTCAAACCACCCTGATCAGCAACATACAAGAAATTATGATTAACATCAAAACATACACCAACTGGTTCATCTAAACCAATAATAACTTCAGAATAATTTTCAGGATCATCTTCAGGTATCATATATACTTTTCCAGTACCTAAATCCCCAGTAATAAAAGTTGTAGCTAAAATAAAAACTGTTTCTCCTTCTTGATACTCTTCTTCTGGATCAGCATCTTCTTCAGGTGCTTCATCTTCATCACGATCTAAGCTTTCATCAGCATCTTGAGTAGTCTGTAAGAAAGTTGTAGCAGTTGTATCACTTTCAGGTGTTATAATAATTTTACTTAATGGTACTCCACTTTTAGTAGCAATAAAATCAGATTTTGTTGCTGTTGAAACAACTGGGATATTTTCATTATAACCAGCAGATGATGTTATAAGATCATGATAAGCTTGACTTGTAAGTGTTGATGACTGTGTAACTTGAGCTTGAGTTTCTTCAACTTCTCCAGTCTCTGGGTCGGTATAAAGGACTTTACCGCTTTCTAATTCTTGATTTTGTGCAATGAGTTCAGATATTTCATTTTGGATAGATTCAATATCATATTCTTTATAATCAACAATAACGATATCCCCAGTTTCCATTATACTTAAAAGATCTTCCCATGCAGTTATAAGGGCAGTAAGTTCAGCTTGAGTAGTCCATTCATCATTGTTTTGAATAAGCTCTTCAACTTCAGCTGCTAATTCATCGATATCTTCTTGATGATCAGCATTTAAAGCTTCAGATTTTACTTCATCTATTAAAATATCCAGTTCTTCGTAATTGTATTCAACTCCATCTAAAACTACAATTTCATCATCATAAATCAAATCAAGAAGAATTTCTAATACATCAGCTAGTTCATAAAGATCATCAGAAGTTAGCTCATCTTGATCTAGAATTTCATTTGCAGTATCTACAGCTTTATCAACAGCAACCATATGATCATAATCATCTTCAGGCATATAAGATATAACCCCATCAATGACAACTTGAATTAAATCATTTTCATCAAGATAAATTACTGTATCTTCAACTACAGCAATAAAGTCATCAATATTATCGATTGTGTATTCAAAACCATTAACAAAAACTACTTCACCTTCATCTAATGCCTCTTGAAGTTCTTTCCATAAAGCTAATTCCCCTGCTAATTGTTCTGCGGATATATAAACTGTACCATCTTCAGATACATATTGAAGAACATATACTTCTATTTCTTCAGCTAAAGAATCAAGTTCTTCTTGTGAAGCTAAATCAGTTAATACTACATTAAGATCTTCAACATCATCTTCTAAATCATCAATTGTAGTTTCTTCATCATTTATATCAACAACAAGTTCATCAGTATCTTCCATAACTTCAATCAAAATTTCATAATCATCAATAACTTCTTGTACTTCAGTTGATGTATCAAGCTCCTCATCTTCAATATCTTGATTATCTTCTACAGCTTCAATAGCAGCTTCTAAATCTTCGATATCTTTAAGTTCTTGAGCTTGTTCAGAAACATCATCAATTTCATCTTCAATATCATCTTCGTTATATTCAATATCATTTATAATAACAATATCATCTTCTTCCATTATATCAAGTAATTCTTCTAATTCAGTAACATAAGCTATAAGTTGTTCTGATGTAGTCCCATCACCTAAAGCGATAATAGCTTCTTCTACAGCTTCATCAAGGGCTTCTTCATGTTGAAGAACTTCTGATTCTTCATATAAATCATCGATATAATCTTCAAGAGCATCATAACTATAACCAACATCGTTAATTTGAACAGTTTCATCTTCATCCATTAAATCAAGGACATCCATAAGTTCTTCAGCTAATTCAAACAATTGAACTGAGTCTGCTGTTTCTAAATCAACCATTAAAGCTTCTGCTTCACTAATTTCTTCTTCTAAAGCTTCAACATCTTCAATATCTTCAACAAGCTCTTCTAAATCTTCAATGTATTCTTCAAGCTCATCTTCCCCTTCGATTTCTTCACCGTCAATAACAATACTTTCATCATCGTCTAAGTCTAAATCTTCTAACTCATCAATTAAATCCTCATAATCTTCAGCTGTAGCTTCTTCACCATCTTCAATAACACTTTCAGCTTCAATGATTTCTTCAGCTTCAGCAATATCTTCTTCAAGATCTTCAATTTCTTCTTCAAGTTCTTCGGTTGTTAATTCGTCTCCATCTATAATAACTTCTTCATCTTCTTCTAAAGATGCAACAAGTTCTTCTAAAACATCTAAAAGTTCTTCTTCTTCATCTAAAGTTAAATCATCAGATTCTAATGATTCTGAAGCCACTATAGCTAATTCTTCTTCTAATGCCTCAGCTTCTTCAGCGGCTATAACTTCAAGTTCTTCAGCTTCTTCAGCATCTTCAAGGGTTTCTTCAGCCAATTCTTCAACTTCATCAACTGTTAAGATTTCATCATCAATAACAACAGTATCATCTTCTTCCATATTATCAACAACTTCATCTAAAGCTTCAACTAAATCATCAAGTTCTTCAGATGAAAGGTCATCATCTTCAAGAATTTCATTAACTTCTTCAACAGATTCTTCAAGTTCAGTTTGGCTTTCAAGGTCTAATTCAATCTCATCAGCAAGACTTTCAAGTTCTTCTTCATCATAATCTTCACCATCTATAGTGATTGTAGAATCATCATCTAATGCTTCAATTGCATCTTCAACAGCTTCAAGATCCTCTTCTAAATCTTCAGAACTTTCACTTTCTTCACTATCTGAAAGTTCTGCATCAAGATTTTCCTCTGCTTCATCTTCATCAATATTTAACTCTTCTTCTAAATCCTCTTCAAGTGAAGATAAGTCATCTAAAGTTAATTCTTCATCTTCAGTTTCATCATTATCTAATTCAATAACAACATCTTCATCAGCAATAATCAACAATTCTTCTATATCATTTTCTAATTCAACAGCCTCTTCATCAGTAAGATCATCACTTTCTAAAGCAACTATGATTTCTTCAACTAAATCATCAGTAAGTGCTTCTAAAGCTTCTTCTTCAGCTTCTTCTTCATCTTCAGTTTCTTCAGCATCTTCTAAGGTTTCATTTATAAGTTCTTGTAACTCAGTATAAGTATATTCTTCACCTGATATAACAGCAACATCATCTTCATCCATAAGATCAAGAACTATTTGAAGACTTTCGGCATAATCATAAAGTTGTAATGATGTTGGATCAAGATCATCCCCATCATCTAAAATGTCTTCTGCATCAGCTACAGCGTTTTCTATATCTTCTTGTTCCTGAGATTGTATTTCAAGTTCTTCAATGTAACTAGCTAAAGATTCTTGATTATATTCAGTGTCTAGGATGATAACGGTTTCTGTTTCAGTCTCTTGCATTTCATTGAGGACGTTAGCTAATGCATTTGCATCTTCTAATATATCTGTTGAAGATACTAATTCATCATCACTTAATTCTGCTTCTGCTTCTGCAACTAATGAGTCTAGACTGACTACTGAATCTGTAGATTCAACAGAATCATCAACTGGATCGGAATCTGTAAGTTCATCTTGTGCATATGAGCTACTAAGAAGAAGTACAAGCACAAATAAGTATCTCTTTACCATTTATTATATCCGTTTCTATAAAAAATTCCTGAGGCAGCGGTTCAATCTTAAAATAAGTTTAAAATTAGGTCTTTGCATGATTTATTCATAATAAGCTAGTTGTAAAATATAATAAAAGTTGATTTTATTTATTTAATTTGAGGATAATTTGGAATTCGCTGTTAAAAGAGCTTTGGGAATAGTTTTAAAATAGGAAAAAACAAAAACCCAACAAGTTGCCAATATTTCCCCAAAATTTGTATATAGCTTCTAAACATATACCCCAACTCTTTGATTCCTTCTTTAAATCTAATAATAATTCTCTAAAAAAATCCTTACATTATACATGAATAATTATTACATCTAACAAATAATCATTATCTATAACAAATCACAAAATCAAAATAATCATATTTTCTTTAGCAATACTAAAATACTTCAAACAAATTTTTAATTATCTAGCTTTGATATAAATATTTCCTTTCCACAGCTTTAACTTGTTCATCATCACAACTACTATCACTCCCAGAGTCATATTGTATTTTTGGTACATAAATAGTATTTTCACTAGGATTTTGTACAATTTTTGTCTTGGTTTGATAAGGCTGTGGTGAAGGTTCAGGTGAGGTATTATTATACTTAAGTGGATTATAAACAATTTTATTTTCAGGAATCTCAATATTTGATTTTACAGTTGGTGTATTGTTTATGCTTATCAAATTTATCAACTCTGAAGATGTATTTCCATGATTTTTACGTGTCGGGGTTTCTTTAAACCTCTCTTTAGGTGTTTTATCTCCTTTTGCCTCAGGGATTCTTGGTTTTGGTAGAACAGCGATATCAGATATGGTCGAAATTGACTTTTTCAGCCTCGGATTTTCTTGAAAAAGTTCTTTGCAGCTAGTTTCTGCATTAAAAAACTGTTTTTCCCCTTGACTAGTCATATTAAATCTATTAGGTGTAAAAGTTCCTTGAAACCCACCAACTGAATTATGTTTTTTATATTTAGGAGTCCCATTATTAAACAAATGTGCTTGTAATTCTAATATTTGCTGCTGTAATTCAGCAAGTTTTTTGTTTTGTTCAGATATAATCCTCTCAGCATTTGGAGAAAACATAACTTTAAAACTATCAGAAGATCTGTTAGATTGTGCTCCTAATGGGCTTATACTTTGTCTTGGAGGTTTTGAATAAGATGGAGGAATACTAACTTGAAAACTTCCACTTGGGGTAAAAGATGTATTTATAGCTTTTGGGAGATTTACAGAAATTTCTAATGAACTATTTGATTGATCTTCTCTTATAAAAGTTGCATAACAAGGGTTAAAGGTTCCGTTTTCTTTTTGGATGTCGCAACAGAATTTCGAAGTTTTCCAACTTGGGTTGTCTAGTGTGCAAACTTCATAGAATTTAGGTTTACTAGCGAAATGTAGGAATAAAAAAGAGTTGTTTTCTAGGGATGGAGAGATTTTATCTTTGATATTTGTGTTTTCTATGAATTGGATACAGTTTGCCCAGACTAATGGATGCATTATTGGATATGCTTTATGGTTTTGAGATTCTGGGATGTTGCTCACCCAGATACCTACAATTGGATATTTATAAGCTAAAGGGTCTGAAGGAAGCATAGGTAATACACGGCCTGTTTGGTCCATTGTAAGATATCCTTCTTGAAACTTTTCCCTTTTATTTTGTATTGTTTTGTTTTGAATAAGCTTTACACTTAAAGGTGTTGACACAAGTTTAATCTGAGAAATCGGTGTGAATTGAAAAGAAACCGATGGGTATAATATTTCACATTTAATCTGAAGTTTCTGAGATATTTTATCAGCTGCAAAGATAAGAAGTGTCCTACATATATCTAAAGGTTCTAAAAACTGTTCACGTGATATATGTCGTTCAATACTTTTCATCATTTTTTCAAAATGTTTTTCTTCAGATTTTAGCTTTTCAGGACATGTTGAAGGTGTTTGAGGAGATAAATAAAGAAGATAATCTGCTGGTGGGATGATTTGTCCACGAGTTATACAGTGAACTTCAGTAACTTTAAGGCTGAGGAAATGTTCAGGGGAGTATTTATAAGCAGTGCAAACTCCAGAAATTTTGAGGTTTTCAGAGTTACTAATGGTCCAAAGCTGTTTTAAAACCTCAGATGTAATTTTAAACTGAGGTAGCATGGATTGCATTCTTAATAATACTGGTTTTCCTTTAGGACTACGATTCCAGAGTTCGGAAAGTGAACCTTGTAAAGATATTGGCTGAAGAATGAATAAGGACTCTTGAAAGTCAGATGATGCTTCTGTATAGCTCATAGTTCAAATTAAAATCAATTATATTAACTTTGAGAAGCTGATAAATGGCCGGGACTTCCTTTCCTAATTCGCAAAGTTAGTCCTTTTTCATTTTCTATAGATAAAATATTGAATAAAATGCTTTAAAAATTAGAAAAAAACTTTTACTAATACTCACTTTGGCTTATCAATTTGTATTAGGTATATTTTTTATAAGTAAAAATAGTTTAGGAATGATTGTTTTGTATGAAAAACTAAGTTGGAACTTTGGAAAAAAAATATTTTTTTTACAATTGGGTTATGCTAAAGATAATGTTTATTATAAGTTTAATTATATAAAAACTAAAGCTTTTATTATGTTGTAATGCATAAAGATATAAGTCATGTAAATAGTTGTATTTTATAAACCAGGAATTCAGCTTGATTTGTATTTATAAGTACTTTAAAGAATGTTAATATAATGATATATCTAAGATTTAATATAGAAACATTTTCTACAAAAAAGCATTAGGATTCTTAGTTTTTGTTTGAGTTTATAAATTGAATAATTACGATGGTCATGATATAAAATATTTTATTATTAAAGGTTTTCTTCTGATAAAGCATCTCATAATAAAACTCTCCATAATAAATTATATTTTATTAATAAACTTCTATAAGAGTTATCTATCAAATAAATCTTCCCAATTTTTTTATCAGAGCCTATGCTTCCCATATTAAAATTAACCCTGATATGATATTTTTCTATATATTTTACTTATATCTCTTATTCTCTCATAAAAATCTTATTATAATCAACACAACACCCTCCAAAAGCTTTAAAAAAATATTATAATTCTCGTTGTTTAGGTTTTTTAAAAAATCCACAAATTTCTCTTATAAGAAAAATCAAAAGTTAAACTTTTCATATCAAATTGAACAACAACACTTTATCATGCTATCATAATTTTGATGACTAAAATAGAAAACTTAAAAACCTATAAATATCATAGTGAAATTTAATACATTCTTAATTACTTCAAATAATGGCGTATTCCTAATGAGGTCATCAAAAACTTTTTCAGGTATACATGATAAGTTTTTTGAATAAAATGCTACAAGTAAGGAAATGATTATTACACAGTGAAACTAAAAAATAAAACTAAGAAAAATAGAAAAATAACCTTAAATTCTTAGTCATAATTTTTTACATAAACAATACACAATCTTAAAGATAGAAAAAAAATCACATGAAATTATATATAATCTGTATCTTAATCTATAAACCCTTACATAAAATAAGTAAAAATTCCTTTAGCATAACCTCCAAAGTTCTATAAAAATATATTTATTATGTTAAACTAAAAAAGCTAATTTTTTATATACCTTTTAGTAATATCAGATATTAAAGATTATGGACAGGATTAAATTATTTTATTCGACTAAAATAAACTGCAAGAATTTGTGCATGACCAATTTTTCGATTTATCTTCGAAAGATAAATCAATTGGCAATGCCTTATGCTTAATTTTCTTTATAATACCTTTAAGCTCTTTACCTCTTTCTTCCTTTTTTTTAAGTATTTCTATGTTATGGGCAATTTGTGAGTTTAGTTCTTTGATTTGAGTTTCAAGTGATGTCAATTCTTCAAGTATAAGACTTTGTTTGCAGCTTTTTACTTCACTTTCATGTTTGTAAGCAACAGGTGTATCTAAGAATCCATCGTCTAAATAAAGACTAGCCGGCCTTGTTGAAGAAATGCTTGTAGTTTTCCTAACTGGGTTTCTTATATGAGAAAATGTGTGTAGATTTGCTTTGATACTTGGAACTTCTATAAGATGACTATTTGAAGCTATAGTGCTAAGACCTTTTTTCATACTTTTATAAATATAATGAACATTTATGGACGTAAAAATACTTTAAATGGGATAGTTTGTAATATGGGATAGATAATTGGATTTTTAGATGATAATGAGATAGGATAAGTTTTTTGGTAAAATTATAAATTCTAGAAGACATGTTTATTAGGTTTATGAATAATGATTGGAAGGAAATTAGATTGAGATTGGAAGTATTAGGGCAGTAATTTGGGGTTTTTTATTTGGAATTGGGATATTTGATTTTAATAGAAAATATTAAGGATGTAAGAGGAAATATATAGGGAAGTTGGATAGGATTTTTTGCTAAAAAGGTTTCTAGTTGGGCTTTGTGATGAGAATAGATTAAGTATTTGATAGTTTTTTAAGTGAATAGATTTTGAAAGTTTATAGAAGTTATTAAATAGTGACAATAATATTTTGATTAACTAAAAATTATGGATTTTTGCTGAAAATTGATAGATTTAGGGAATTCAAAAGATGTTGATAGTTATTAACTTATTGGTTTAAATCTCTAAATTACCTTCTTAAGCTTTGTCGATTTGCATTACAAGATTTTACATTTTTTAGTTATGGCATAATACTATTGGGTTAATGGTTTTAAAGTTGCAACGAATTATTTTTGAATAGTGTTGAAATTTTGAATAAAATTTAAAGGTAAAAATTATGGTTTTTTAATGTTTATAAAAAATACAAAAGAAATTATGTTTAGGATGTTGGTTCGAAAACAATATGATTTTTAAGTCTTGCTTATGCTATTGATTTTTATTTTATAGAATACATGACAATTTGATGTTTTTGCTATAGAAAACCACATCCGAGGATACAAAAAGTATCTATCTTAATAAAGATTATATTATCATAACACTACTAATCTATAATATACCATAAGATACTTGTTCTTGTATTAATGATAATTATTCCTTAACTAATAATATATTTAAATATTTTTTTTAAAAAAACCAACCCAATTTACTATTAGCATTTACTAATAAACATTAAAATCAGATACTAATAAAAAGTATTTAGTTTATATATCTACATAAAATTAAGATAAAAAAATATTTACTTATAATTTTAAATCACTTATGTTTTTATTATATTAACCCTTTTAAACCTTTTATCTTCCTATTCATACATAAAAGTATACCTAAAACCAAACATAACAAAAACTAATATTTCAGACATATTTATAAACTAAATCAATAATCAAACAAGTTAATAATCACATTCTATTTCAATTTATATCTCATATTCAAATAATTCGTATGCATCTTGGGTTTTTCTAATTTTTCATCAGAACGAACTGCAAACATGTTCCCAAAATCATTACGGCCCTTAATTTTAAACCCTTTCATTGATGATCCAAATGGAGAAATTGCATTAGAACGTTTTAAGGCTCTTTCGCTTGGGGTATAAAGAAATGGGAGGCCATTACGTATAAATAAATAAGGAGGTTCAATGCGAGGAAGCTGCTCTTCTTTCATTTTACTTGAGTGGCGAATACATACTTGAGAGGGTTTTTCGATTTTGTTGATTATAGATGTATTTCTTTGGCTTATGTTACTTATAGACCGTATTTCAGTTGATATAATACGATAAAGGATACCTTTAGAGCTATCTTTTCTTGAGGTTTTTGACAGATGGTCATTTCCTAAATAAGTCTTGGAATCTTTCATATAATAAAATGTGGTAATTTTTTTTTAGTAAGAAGAAATAAGGATTTGGATAATTGCTAGTGGCACGGCACAATATCTTGGTTGCAACTTCATTGCTGAGCATTCCTCATTTCACTGTAAGCCTAGACTCTTTAAAAGGCAATATTGATGGCAGTGCAAGTACTTCAAGCTTACCTGTAAAAGCAAACGTTAGGAAAATGAAGATGGAAAATCTCAAAATGAAAGCAAACTTTGAAAAAATGAAAGAAGTGCAGCAAGTGCCTAAAATCTCAACAGTATCCAAAGCTTTAGTTAACTCCAAGTCAGACTCAACACTTAAAACCACTCCTTATATTAGTAAAATTAAATCCCAAATAAACTCGAAATCCAACATCAAAGCCAAAAAGCCTCTTATAAACTACGCAACTATAAAATCTTTAAACTCATTTGCCATAAGTAAAATGTCGAAAAACCTTTCAACTTCTTGTTTAGTAGTAGTTGAATCATCAGATCTTCAGAACATTGATATGTATTCTAGAGGGCAGAAACATTTGAAGAAAAAAAACTCCAACAGGAAAAAAAGAGCCCAACAAGTTGATGAAGAATACGAAAAAAACTGCACATTTTCACCTAACCTAGAAAAAGTCATTAAAAAACCACCACAGGATCCTCCAGCTGAGCCTCCTATAAAGCTTTATAGGTCTTTGTCCCCTGCAAAAAAGCAATTTTCATATGCTTCTGGGTGCAACTTAGGTGAGCTCAAAGAAAAATGCACACTTATGCAAAGTTATTTAACTGCAAAGCTTTCTTAATAATTAATATGGAAAACTCTTCAAGTACTGACCTGAAAATACATTTGGATATTAATCACCTTGCTGAAAAAACCATTAAAAGTTCGATTTTGGTACCACTAATAATATTTAAACATAAACACTTGAAAAAAAATTCAAAGATAATATAGACAAAAAGTTAAAGCGTTATACATGCAATTAAGAAATAGATTTGATGCAGAGGCTAGGGAGGAGCATGGTAGGATTAGTTAAGTCGATTTAATTTAATCTACTTAAAATTTTTATTAAAGGTTTTGAATTAAAACATTACCCTTAAAATATTTTTTTTATTTGTTTTCTAATTATAGTATATTAATTTATGGAAAAAGAGTTTAATAGACTACCAACTATCACAGTTCCCAAGTTCAAAGAAATGATTATTAATCCACCAATACAGAAAAGATACACTGAAAGGGTGCCAATATTTTATAAATACCAGAAAATTAAGCATGTTTATGCATCAGAACAAGAAAGTGTTAAAGCAACTGAGGATAAAGAAAGTTCAAGGAAAACAATGGTTATAAGAAGAAATAGACAGGTCTCAAAGTCTATTGAATTTGAAAAAAAGAAGAAAGTTGATTGTGCTAATGAGGAAATAGTGCCTTATTCTGGGCTGTTTAATTTGGAATACTTGGAAAAATGTTTAGATAGGGCAGTGCCAAGCTTAGAAAGAATGAAAATAAGAGCTGCTTCGATTAACAAGTATCCTAACTCGTTAGATCCTTTAGTTACTCAGCATAAACGCACAACTTTAGTTCATAGAGATGCTTTTAAAAGTTCATTTATACAAAAAGATCCCTGGTGTTTTCAATCAACTAAATATAAATTTCCGAAGCTAAATTAATCAGTATTGAAGCATTTACTGTAAAATACTACAAATTACTCTATTCAATTAGATGTAAATAAATTAATTTCTTTTAATAATCTCAGTGTTATGGAGGTTATTTTCATTTTTATTATAACTACAGTTATTCACATAAAAATTAGCCTAAGATTTCATGATTTCTTGGTTTTTGCAATTTTTGCAGTTATTATTTCTCTTTTTAAATATTATAAGGGTTATTGTAAAGATATAGACTCAAACATAGATTTTTTTCTAATTTTTATAGTATTATGAATTTCACTATGATTAGCTTTTAATCAGTAATTTTTATTAGCATCCATATTACATGGCTGAATCATACAAAACAAACACTATCTTATTAAACACAACTTATCATCAATTATTATATAATTAAATTTTTCATTTCATAAAATATTTTCAATAAACGTCCTTTCTAGTATTTTTATTTTTTTTCTTCATCTATCCATCCTCAACCTTATAAAAAATAAACTCCCATTAATTCTATCATCAATATATCATACTCTCTTTAAAATCCACAAATATTTTATCAAATTTCCCTATAATAAACATAACAAAATTCAAAAATCAAGATCGCATTTTTTCCTCATAACAAAAACTCTCCACTAACTTAATCTCTTTACAATCTCTCTAAACAAAAGTAATCCTCTTAGAAATCATCTCCAAGGTCAATTTTATGTCCAAAACAATTCTTCATAGCCCGGTCCGTTAGATAGTAAAAATTAAATGGAAGAAAGAAAATTATTTGAACTGCGTTTTGAACTCAAAGAAATTTCTGGAATCGCTGGAGGAGCATCAATCTGTATAGTCGAAATCGCTGATTACAAAGAAACTATCCTAGGTAAAGGTCAAGTGAGCCTCTCTCTAGCTGAAGTGGTAGCCAACACAAGCATGATAATATCCTTATACGTAAATGATAAAACTGCAGGTCAGACAAAAGTTTCAATGGGTACCTTATTTGGAGACACTTTATCAGGTAAAGTTGATAGATGGTTTAAACTTAAAAGCGAAGACTATGAAAATTTGAAAATCAAGATCATAGCAAACCTTACTAAACTCGATAAGCCAAAGACTAAAACCACAATCCCAACAAGACGCTCAAGTAAAGGACTCAAAGAAGTAAAATGTCCTTATTTAGAAAAATTAGCTACAGGCAAAGAAACTAATGCTGAACCATTAAATGATATCTGGAAATACAGAGAAAGTTCTATGGGAAATATTATAAAAATCTCATTAGAACCAGATAGTCCTGGACAACAAGAAACTGAAATATTAGAACTTGGGCTAAATCATGTTGAAGATGTATCGATTGAAGCTCTACATTCGATGCCAGGACCACATTTGAAACAAATTGTTAAGAAACTTTGTGATGAAGCTAAACATTTGACAATTATAGCGGATAGACTACCTGAAATCCGTGAAGAAATGTATAAGAGGATTGATTTAAGGAGGGATTTAGAACAAAGATCACAGAGTGAAATGGAGGTTTTGAAAGAAGTATGGATGAAAAAGCATGAAAAACTTTTGGAACTACAGGAAAGCCGTAAAGCGACAAAAGATCTTGTTATTGATAAACAGGACCAAGCGAGGAAGTTAGAAAGTGAGTTGGATTTACTTAAAGCGCAACTAGGGGATTTGAAAAGAGAGAATATTGTTCTTAATGCTCAGAGGATACAATATGAAGATTGCAAAAGGGTACTGGCAGAGTTGGAGAAAGTTAATCAGGAAACTCAGAAGAAGAAAGGTGAACTGCAGGAAAAGATTGACAAGTCACAAAGTGATTTGACTGAAGCTCATAGTCGTGCAGTTAAAGATAACGAGACTATAAGAAAAGAGCGCGATGATGCAAGATTGAAAATCGATGAGGCTTCAAAAGAACTCAAAAGCACTAACGAATCAAACGAGAAACTACGCAAAAGCATTCAACAAATAAAAAGCAAACTTTCTGACCTTCAAGACCTCAAAAACCAAGCTAAAATTGCTACCCAAGCTTATCAAGCCGAGTCCGCTAAAAGAGATGAAATCAGTCAAAAGCTTGACCAACTAACTACTGATCTCGAGAAACAAAGCACAGACATATATCAAAAGCAACAAGATCTTATTGCCAACAAAAGAGCATCAGTCGGAAGAGTCAGCCAATCTGAAGTCAGTGTCGAGAAAAAAGAACAAGAAATTCTTGAGACAAGAAAACGACTCTTAGAAGCTTCAAGCCAAAAAATTTCCCAAGAGCAAGTTTGTTGTATCCGAGCAGATCTTGATCAACTTATAGCTGATTTAGAAAAAATGAAGAAAGTTCATGCAGATTCTAGAGTGACTATAATGAGAGATTTAGAAGCTGGATCAAAAATTTTGTTTGATGAAAGCAGTAAAGTGTTTTCACAAGCTGAGAAATTAGATTATATGATAGACTCTATTGATAAAAAAGCTGATGAAATTGATGATTTGAAGTCTCGTGTTGGAGATGTTAAAAAGAAAAATTTGGTTTATGTAGCTTTGAAAGATGACCCTGTAGATGTAGCTTTGTGTGATTATTTAGCTACAAAAGAAGAACCTGTTCCTATTAAGTTTGTCAGACAAGGAGGGGGAAATTATTTGTTTGGGACTAAGAAAATTTATATTAAAATTGAGACTGGGAAACTGTTAGTCAGAGTTGGTGGAGGGTTTACTAGTATTGATGAGTTTTTAACTATTTATACTCCTGTGGAATTGGAGAAGAAGGATTCACCTGATGCCTCACCTAGATTTTCTTCAATTTCTAAAAGCTCAAGAGATTCTTCACCTTCGTCAATGGTTGGGCGTATGAGCTTTTCTGAAGAAAAATCTCCTCGTAAGTAATATAGTAATACTAGTTTTTTTAGGTAGATTCGATTTTTTTTTAATTGAAAGATGTTTAAAATTTTTATTGTCACTTTTAGTGATGATAGTTTTTGTAGAGATTGAAGTTTATTTAATTAAATGAATTAATTAATTAGAATGGCTTGGATTTAAAGATTTGTATATGGAAAAAATATTATAAGATTTTCAGGATAAAATTCTAAAAAATGTTCCTACTTAGCGATGCAGTGATACTGTAAAAATCACCTTTTTAGATATTATTATTGGTATACTTTATAAGACTTTGCTACCATAATTTTTTGTGGAGGTTTTTTATTATTAGGCCACAACGTTGAGATAGTCTTGGTAAAATATTTCGAAATAGCTAATTCGATTTTTTGTAAAGAGTTTCTTCTGAGTACTTATATCTTCAAGTAGCTTATTTTCCATATATCTTAAATTATTAGAATTGAAGATTTTGTTGTATTTTTGAATATACTAAAATTGGCTTATGATCGCTTTGATCATATCTTAGCACAATCCTTTTAAATTCCTTCTAAATAAAATCAAGTCACTTTTCACAATTATAAATTCTGTGAATTTACATAAATCTTTATATTTATACACCACTGTACAATCTTTATTTTTTTAATTTCAAAATCGTACCTATCCTTATAATATTTTCATCTCAAATCACATAAACCATAAACCTAAATCCTATTTATTCTTAATCTCATCTTGCATAATTTGGATATTTTTCATCAAATATTCTTCTGCCTGATCTTTTTTGCCCCATGCATTATACATTTCTCCAAGGTTGTGCCTAATAATTATAGTCTCAGGATGTTTCTCACCATTCATCCCCAAGCGTATTTCCAAAGCTCTATATAAATCTTACTCCTTAAAGCATTTCTCAGCATCTTCAAACTCTTTCGCATTCTTATGTATAAGTCCTTTACAATTCAGCAAATTCACACTTATAACATTTCCTTTTCCATAAGTTTTAGTAATATACTCATCTGCTTCTTGGATTACAAGTTTTGCATTTTCCAGATCATTTAAATCTTTAAAACAAGAAGCTTTTAGAACATATGATTGTAAGGAATCTGAAGATATTGGAGGTAAAGGGGATAATAATTGTATAGCCAAGTCTGGACTTCCTCTTGATTTATATGTTGCTGCAAGATTATGCTTTAAAATTATCGTAGCTTTGTGATAAGGACCTAATGTTTTCATATATAACTCTTCTAAAGGCTCGTATATTGAAATAGCTTCTTCATATTTTCCTGTAGTCTTGTATAGTAAAGCTAGATTACTACAACAAGCCATACGAGTTGGGTCTGCTTGAGATAAGGACTCACTTAGCTTCATTGCATTTTCTGCTAATTCTAAAGCCTATATCTTAGNACTCACTTAGCTTCATTGCATTTTCTGCTAATTCTAAAGCCTATATCTTAGCTACATCATTGTATTTGCCTAAGGAGTATGATTGACGAACTTTTGAACTTAAGGCTAGGATTTTTTGCAGGTGCTCTGTGAAAGTTCGGAACACTTGATAATTTGTAAACATTTTATTATTAGAAGATGAATATTGAAATATTTGACATTTTAGGATTATAAGAATGGCAAGATGGATTTAAATCGTTTTATGGTTTTGGATTATAGGAATGATTTTATGATTTTGTTTTCAAGTTCTTATGTTAAATTATGTTTGGAGATGAATTTTAGAGTAAGAGTATTATTATATGGGAATTTAGTAGCTTGCTATGTTAATATTAAATTCTATAGTATTTAAATTCTAAAAATTCAATATGAATATCAAATTCTTTTACTAGGACAAATGCTTATATATCTTTTTTCGTAATAAGTATTCTCATTTTAATTTGACCACAAGATATATAATAGCAATGTCTGTACTAAAAAGGTGCCTTAAAACAGCATGGTCGACTGTAGACCCCGATACGCTTAGTGCTGCAAATCCTGCTTTAATCCAAAACTTCGTCCAAGGTAAATGGACAAGTACAGAAAAAACCCTAAAAATTGTTGACCCTATGAATGGTGAGCATTTTATTTCTGTTCCAGACACATCAGTCCAAGAAGCAGGACCTTTTCTTGATGCAGCTAAAGCTGTAACAAAATCCGGACTCCACAACCCGTTTAAAGATGTGACCAGATACAAGCATTATGGAGCTGTCTGTCAAAAAGTGGCAGCTCAGCTTCATGAACCTGAGACATTTAAGTTTTTTTGGAGGCTTATACAAAGAGTAGCTCCAAAGTCCAACGATCAATCAATAGGTGAGATGGCTGTGGTTCGGACTTTCTTTGAGAACTTTTCAGGTGACCAGGTTAGATTTTTAGCAAGAGGATTTATGGTTACTGGGGATAGAGATGGGCAACAGACTCAAGGATATAGATGGCCTTATGGACCTGTCGCTATTATAGCTCCATTCAATTTCCCACTAGAAATACCTGTACTACAGATGATGGGAGCACTTTTCATGGGTAATATGGTAACAATCAAACCTGATACCCGAGTGGCGATCTGCTTAGAACAATGGATTCGATTCCTACATTATTGTGGAATGCCACTAGGTGATGTGAGTCTCTTAAACGGTCATGGTCCTACAATGGAGCATCTAATCCGAAAAGATGCTTTCAGAATGACTCAATTCACAGGTGGGTCACGTGTTGCAAACCATTTAGCTGAAATCAGTAAAGGAAAAGTTAAAGTTGAAGATGCAGGTTTTGACTGGAAAGTTCTTGGCCCAGATGTTCATGATATAGATTATGTTGCTTACACATCAGATCAAGATGCATATGCTTTTGGAGGCCAAAAATGTTCAGCTCAATCTATAGTTTTTGCCCATGACAACTGGGTGCGTTCAGGTTTTTTTGATAAAATCAAAGCCTTAGCTGAAAAAAGAAACCTTGCTGACCTGACAGCAGTGCCAATTCTCACATGGAACAATACGAAAATCCAACAACATGTTGACGCAGTAGCTAAAATTCCAGGAGCGAAAGTTCTGTTTGGTGGTGAGGTTTTAAAAGAAACTCATAGAATTCCAAGTATATATGGATCTTATAGACCTACAGCTGTATATGTGCCCATTGAAGAAATATATAAGAATTTTAATCTTGTGACATCAGAATTATTTGGGCCTTTTCAAATTGTTACGAGCTGGAGCTCGTTAAGTCAAGTTTTGCCTTTGTTAGAAAAAATGGAGCATCATTTGACTGCAGCAGTTGTGTCGAATGACCCGAATTTCTTAAGAGAAGTTCTTGGGAACACGGTTAATGGGACTACTTATGCAGGGATTAGGGCTAGGACTACTGGAGCACCACAGAATCATTGGTTTGGGCCAGCTGGAGACCCAAGAGGAGCTGGTATTGGAACACCTGAAGCTATAAAACTTGTATGGAGTTGCCATAGAGAAATTATCACTGATACTGGAAGCATCCCACAAGACTGGAAAACACCACCAAGTTCTTAGAATATAAGATTTAGTATTAAAATGGATAATATCNTAGAATATAAGATTTAGTATTAAAATGGATAATATCAGGTAATTTTGCTAATTTTTTTATATGCAAAAGTATAAGTTTAAAGTAAATATTGATCTTAGGCTATGTGCTACTTCTTTTTGCTTGGTAAAGGCTTAGGGTTAAAAGAAGAGTTTGATCCATTTTCTTCGATTATATTGTCATTTATGTTAAGTATTTAAAACTTGTAGGAAAATCCTAACAAAATTTCAGTATTATTCTAACAGTCAGTTTTAGAAATTGATAATTGCTGCAGATCTTTTTATCTGTCAAGCACATTATATAAATATCCGTATAACTTCAAGAAATTGTAAAAATATATATTCATGTATATACTTGATATGAAATTATTTAATTCTTATATAATGTACAATGTACTGAAAAATCATACTGTTGAACTAGCTTTAGATTAATTACAATTTCAGATTGAAATAGCTAGATATTTAATAGAATATATTGAAAGAGAAAAAGAGAAGATGAAAAGTATATTGATAGAATTTCATATAAAATGTGTGAACTGGTTGGAATAGATAAGCCAAAGCACTACGACCTGTGCAAATTTCTAGAAAAGGAGTAAAAAATTAATTTTAAATTTAGTTGCTATAAGAAATATCTCCATTCTAAGTACCTAAAACAATATCATATCCTAATTTGATTAGATGAAAATATACTGATTAAAAAACATTTTTAGGGAAAAGTGTTAAAAAGACTATTAACTATTACGACTTTGCTGGAGATCTTTCAGGCATTTTTGTTACAATCCCTTCAGGCCTAACAATTTTCTGCTTTTCCGGCACTGGTGACATCACTAAATATAAAATATAAACAAACATAAATACCGCAGACGATCCTATAGCATAAGTTCCCATTTTGATAAAAACATCAGCCGGGGTCACGTTTTTATACCCACCTCGCTCTTTTTCTACGTCTTTATTATTAAAACTTCCTCCTGACCATGATGATGATTTAAATGTTTCTGTATACCTTTTATGTTGTTTTTCAGAAGAATGAGTATCTTGATTTTCTTCTTTAACTTTTGATTTTGCGCCTTTACTTGATTTTTTAAAAGAATTGTCGTATTCAGCTCTTTTTTCTTCGTTTTTTAATATTGTGTATGCCTCAGTGATGATTTTGAACATTTCTTCGTTGCCTTCTGGGGAGTCAGGATGATACTTTTTTGCAAGTCCTAGATAAGCTTTTTTTATCTCATCTTGACTTGCTTTAACAGATACATTTAGCAGTTCGTAGTTGGTCTTTTGCACTGACATCCACCTTGCTAACTGTATTCTTATCATAGACTTATTTATTAATAAAATTCAAGGTTTTGCATAATGAGTTAATATGCAAAAAAAAAAAAGTTTTTTTAAGATAGATATAAATTGGATTGAATCAGATTAAAAGGATTATGATTAATGAGAATATTATTTTTATGACCCTCTAATGCTTATGATCATCTTGTATAAAATTACTATCAATGCTTAATCGATTTATTATGCTATTTTCTTTACACAATCAAATCCTTTAGCATCATACATTTTAAAATATTCATCATATATTAATCCCTAGAAGCAATCCTATAATATTTTTTGATCTTTGTCGACAAAATAACATACCCTGGGTTTTTATCTATTAATCTATTGTTTTTTTTATAAAATTCTAAGTTTATCCAATTTAAGCAAGGACTATCAAGCTTTTTACTAATTATGAGATTATTTTATTTGGGAAATTTTCTAATACCTTACTACATTTAATAGTATTATAAATGAGAATTCTGATCTTTTCTTGGGACTTGATTGAGGGTTAACTTTGAACTTGGGCATATCAAACTTTTCATTGCTTTCTTAAAAATTGTCTGCTATTGATTGGAGCACTTGGATTATATTTTTATCTTCATCATAATATGAGATTTTATTTTCTTTCATTTTAATTGCTTTCTGCATGTCCTCATAAGGCTCTTCTTAAAGGTTCATTTCAAATTTCTGAGATATGCTTCTTTGCTTTCTAAAAATCCTGTGCTTATGCAAAACTATTGAGAATTTCAGAGACCACCTTTTTTCTTAGCAAGCTCAAACGTGAAGCAAGAAAACGTAAGTAGTGAAAATATTATAATTTATATTAATTGTTTATTTGTAGAGATTACAAAAGATACTCTAAATGATATATAGTTTATTAGTATTAAAAACCAAAACTATTATTTAATGATATTACTTATAGATTTCCTTAATGACATTTATATTCAACTCTAAATTTAGAGGATATTTCATGAACTTCTTGGCTATCAACTCATCAACTGTATTTTTCAAATTATCAGCATCCCGCTTGACCTGTTTAAATTTCATCAAAAGCTTACGGTATTTATAAGGTAAAGTTACTAAATACTTGCGAAGAGTTTTCAGTCTGCATTTTTCTTTATAATTTAGCCAGAAATTCTCAATAATTTTGACAGCTTGTTTCCTGTTGTTCCTTTGTTTAACTAGATTTGACTGTTTTTCAAGCATTTTTCTATGTCTGTAAGCCTGCATTTTTTCATTTATTAGATTTTTGTATCTTTTTCTGATGATAAACATGCGGAAGTATTTCTGTATTATTATTGCTGAAAAAGATTTTTCTATGAAAGATAATCTATGTAAGTATTACTTAGCGTATTTTGATAGGAAACAAGCTAAAAATTTGATTTTTAAAAATCTGCATCTTTGCTTATACACTTTTACCCAGAAATCTTGTATATAAATACATGATTGTTTGATTTTTAGATAAACTTTACGTGTTTTACACATTCGAATAATACTTTGAATCTTTGTTGCAGCATTATTTATCCTTATCCACTTACTTTCCAATCTTTTAATCCCACTCTTCATAACACTTCTCCACATCTTATACTTCCACCAATGGGAATTATCTAAAAATTTCTTTTTACTCAATCTCAAAAAATTTTCTTTGAACTTTTGCCAACACCCTAAAATCTCAATATCACTTTTTAAAAGTCTTTCAATGTAGTTTGCATTCTGAACTTCTTCTTTATTAATCGTATAGTTTTCTAATGCATTTTGCTTTTCACTTTCATTGTTATTTGTAGGTTTTAAGCTTTGTATATCTGTGGTGTTGATTGAATAATTAGAATCTTGAATTGAGATATTGTTTATGATTTCTGAGTGTTTGTGGGCTTTAACTTTACGGATTTTGGATTTTAAGGTTATACTTGCTAATGAATGAATTTGGGGAGGAGGATTTTCTGGCTTATGGATTAAAAGCCGAGCCAAAGGATTAAGTTTAAAATTTCGCAGCTCTTTAGTTGAAGCTTTGGATTTACTTGACAGGTCTTTTGAGGAATATTTAGCAATACGCTTATCAAGGATCTAAGTAGATGTTACTTGTATAAGCTGAGTTGTAAGCACTTCATCCATTTAAATTTTGCTAAGATTAAAGTTTATGAATTTATAGACAGCTATTGATCTCTGGTCTTTTTGAGGACTAACTATAAATCCACACTCATGAAAACCATTTCTCACTCTAAACTCAGAAATTCTACAACAATATAATTATATATTAAGTGTATTTTAATATAATTCTTAGAAAAAATAATATTCATTAGTTTATTTATTACAAAAATATATACTATATTCATCATCTACTATAAGTTTAATTCATATTATTTACTTAATGGAATTTATAAAATATTTCTAAACATGATTTGTTAATAAATACTTTATTGATACACATTTTATTGTTATACAATTTTTATCATAAAATCTATGATTATTTTCCAATATCTTAAATAAAAAAATATTCTTTAGCATATATAAAATAATCCATACTTATACTTGAATCCAGATAATTTCACACTGTTAATATTCTATAAATAAAATGTCTGAAGTGGACTTTCTAATAAAGCAATTTGAATATTGTCTGAACTGCAATTACAAAGATGCAGCCAAGCTTATAGCTGCCGAACTCATAAAGCTCAAAGGGAAGGTTCAAATCAATCACCAGTTCAAGTTCATCTGCTGCTCACATGAAAAAATCCACAAAAATCCTTTTATAACAACAGACAGCAGACTTTTACAATATTTTCCCCAATGCGAGCATTATGTTTGCTTTAATTGTTTAGGGAAATACATCTTTGACATTTTCTCAAGAGTGGGAATCTCATACACCTATACCTGTCCTGGTTGTAATGCCATGTTTTCTCCGGAAAAAACTAAACTAGATGTATATGCCCCTTATTTTACAAATGTTATTCCAGTTGAAAGAATTTATGAGTCAATTCAAAAAAATGAGCAAAATTTCGCAGTAACTATAAAAAATATAAATGACGCATTGAAAAAAGCTGAATGTTATTTTTTTACTAATCGAGAACTATATTTAAAGTGCAATGGACAAGGAAGAGTGCAGAGAATGCCAAATTGCAACCATAAAGTTTGTGATTGTTGCTTTAGAAAAAGACTTGAGGTGCTAAAAGAGGAGAGTGAGTTTTATTGTCCGATACCGCATTGTACAACAATCTTAGCTCATAGTATTATTAAAGATGTTTTAATACAAGGGGAAGAACTAACTTATGAGTTGTGGCCAAGACTTAAGATTGAAGGAATTTCCCATATACTATGCTTTAATTGTGAGAGAGCATTAGAATCAGTTGATAGTAATATATTTATTTTATGTCAATGCGGATATGAACTTTGTGTTAGTTGCGGATATATAAGTCATCCTGGAATATCTTGTTATGTAATAAAATCAGGTGTCCAAGATTACAAAGAATTCGAATGCAGAGAAGATGATGAAATCCCAGAAATGAAATCGCATTACTTTTTTGCTTTATCAAAATTTGATTGGGATGTTCATGAAAAAAAAGTTGATTACCTGCGAAATACATTCAAAGTCAAATTGCAACTCACTAAAGTTAATTATATTTACAATCCTGCGTTACAACAAAAATATGATAAAGCAAAAGAACTTCTTATTAAAAAAGGGACATTTGAAGGGGAGATTTATGTTTTTCATGCAACTTCAAATAGCATTTATACAGACATTTGCAAAAATGGGTTTAAAGTTGGTGGTATTGAAGTGGAAATTAAAGTTGGTAACGCTTATGGATTTGGGGTTTATACAGGAACTGATCCTGCTATGTCTATTTGTTTTTATGGAAAGGATAATAAGAAAATGTTGATATGCAAAGCATTATTAGGCAAAAAAGGGGATCATGCATTGAAAGATAAGACAGAATTTCAAAATACTGAAGACGATTATTTTTTTGTAGATTTTAGGGGTGTTCAAACAGATTATTATATTTTCTTCAAAAAGGAGCATGTGCTTCCGTATTACTACATAGAATATCAGTAAAAAGTAATTAATTAGGTTAGAATTTTTGATATAGGATAATTTTTTTGGATCCGGAACAATATATATGATTTTGGGTTAGTGAAACTTTCCTTGTATGTAGCTAAATTTTTATTATTAGAGTTTAGGATTTGCATTTTATATAGAAATCACAAATATTAGTTAGTGATTGGAAAATTGCTTTACAACAGGCAACTAATAAAAGAAGTTTTTATAAGAAAATAGCTATTATAGAGCTAGGGCTTATCTGGGTAAAGTTATAAATGAAAGCAAAGCAACCCTGTCATAAAATCCTATTCTAGCAGTTAAACTATTTCTAGTTTTTAATGTAAAGTCTTCTACAGCCTTAACAAATATTTATTCCACTTAGTATTTTCCCAAAGTACACCTCATTATTTCTTTAAAAAAGTATCATTTTATTAAAAAAAACATTATCTTTTATCTACAATCTTGACAATAAACTCTTTATTATCTTAAATTTACACCTTTTTCTGCTGATTATCCAGTTTTCCTCTTTTTTCATGTATATTTTTCTTAAAACCAAAACATTGTCTCTGTTTTCTTCAGTTTTTTCTATGCCTAAACACAAGTCTTTGTCTAGCTTTTTAAAGACCATTTTAAGCTTAGTTTTTTCTGCTCATTTTCTTCCAACATCTACACCTAATAAAGTAAATATGAAGAATTCAGAATTAGGGCGGAATACAAATACGAATCTAACGAACTCGCCGGAGTCGTTAAAAAAGTTCATTAGCCCTGCAGCTTCCCCTTTCTCCAAATTCTTGTTGACATCGCTTTCACCTATCCCTTTTCAATCTCCACCACGACTTTATCGTAGAGCAAATATGCTAAGCCCAATGAACTTAACTGAATCACTGAACTTGCTATCACCCATAATCCAAGATGCTTCTCGTCAGCACAAACTTATCAAAAAAATCGATTTCACAAGTCTTCCTAGCATGTCTACTATGAAATTCAGCTCGATATCAGCTAAAATATCTGTTTCACAAGAAAGAGAAAGCTCACCGCCAGCTATAAAAAGAATCAAAAGACCTAGGAAAGAAGAAATTCAAGTAGAAAAAATTTGTTGTAATTGCCAAAAGTCCAGATGTCTGAAACTTTATTGTGACTGCTTTGCAGCTGGGACTTATTGCCAAGGGTGTAATTGTATAGACTGCTTAAATACTCAGTCTAATGAAAATAGCAGAAGAGATGCAGTGGCAGCAACTCTTGACAGAAACCCAAATGCATTCAAGCCTAAAATCAAAACTGTGAGTTTAAAAGGAGAAACTCAAGCAATGCACAACAAAGGTTGTCACTGTTCTAAATCAGGCTGTTTGAAAAAATACTGCGAATGTTTTCAAAGTGGGATAATATGCACTGAAAACTGTCAGTGTATAGGATGTAGGAACATACCTCAGAATTCTAAGAAAATAGCTGAATTTGTATGTAATTAATTATTTTGTTAGAAATATAAACTAATCTTTGATTTTGGCTTTGAGATTTAAGACGATTATTGGTTATGAAGTTTATAAGTCTGAATTTGAAATTTAAAAGATTTCGAAATGTGAGGAAAAGGTTAGAATTTAACTTGGGATACTGTAAATGAAGGACTTGGGAGATTATGAGAGGATTTAGATGTTAAAGAAAAAAGCGGTATATGGTTAGGAATATATAAGGGGTATTTAAGAGATTTAAGTTTTAAAGATAGAAATAGAGAGAATAAGTGGATTTTTATGGTAAAAGTTCATGTGGATTTTCTTTTTGAGATGAAAAGATGCTATGATGAGAATATGAAGATAATTGAAATAAAGTATGAATAAAAGGTTTGAGTTTACCTAGTGAAATATGAGATTTTATATAAGATGCTTTAAATTTTGAATTTGGGTTAGAAGAAGGGCACAATTTGGATAAAGATCTTAGGAATGAGTTTTTGATTTTATAAGATGCTTTAAATTTTGAATTTGGGTTAGAAGAAGGGCACAATTTGGATAAAGATCTTAGGAATGAGTTTTTGATTATTAAGAATGCAGAAAATTATAATTTTTGTCTTTCTAAATGTATTTAAATATTTCGATATCATATTCCTTTATATTAAAAAACTTTAGATACATAATTATTTATACCCAACTATATCAGAATCATTAAAAAAATTGTTTTTCTTTAGTTATACTTTATAAGATGAGTTAAAGTTTAGATAATTTTTATGAAAACTTAATTTCAAATAGGGTAAAACTATAAATATGCACTAGATCAACTTAAACATATAAAATATTAGTATATAAGAAAAGAGAGATAATAATTATGTTATTATAAAATACCTCCTCCTGTACCTTAAAAAGTGTAAAATTAATTAGGATTTTATTGCAAAGTAATACCCATACCAATTAAACATATTAAATGCAATAAACTCACATATCATCATGAAAAATGTAAATAATCCTAATTTAACCACATAATAATAACCCTAACACAAAAATATTTTTCTATCCTTATCTAAAACTCTCACATATCTTAACCTTACACCCTCAAAACTTATAATATAAAATCATAAACATCTTATCAACCCATATAATTTCTAAAATACTTCAACAAACCAAAAAAAAAATTTATAACAATTATCAAACTATTTAACACCTCACTTTTTATACATATCAAATAACTCTACTTTACATGATTAATTTCTATTCCCATCACTATCATTTTATTTTTTACAATCTAAAAGCTTCAAGGTTCTGGGAATTTTTAGCATCATCTGATGTAATACTAGTCTTAATAATTCCTAAAAATTTGATATTATTTTTTAACTTGAGATTAAGCGGACAATCTGAAGGAAGTATCTTAATAAGTTTTCCTTTGATGTAATAAATACTTAGCTCTGTTTTAGGAGTTAAGGAAAACTGTTTTTGAATCAGAGAATAAAGTAAGGAAAAATCTTGTGTTATTTCCCACTGATACTCTAAGGTATCACGTGATGCTGAGAAAAGTTTGATGGAGAAATGTATAGATGAAGTTAATGAGGAAGGATTTAAGTAGCCAAGACCGCCCCAATGTAGCTTTACTGTAGCTTTAAGGCTATCCTGATATAGAAACATGGCATATCCCCATGGAGTATATACCCATTTCTCATCAGTTTCCATAATTATTCATTACTTATAACTATCTTATTATCAATATTTTCCATTTAACACCCTAACATCCTCAGCCAAAACCCAATACTTTTTCTATATTTATTACCATAATAATCCTAATTCCTCTATTAAAATATCTTATTTCTCGCCAAACATAGCTAATATATAAAGGAAAATCCCTACAATATCAACATATAAAGCTACAGCCCCCAGGACATAATCATCATATCCTATTTTATGTCTTTTTTCTCCAACAATCAACTGCGTATCATATATCAAGAAAATCCCATATATAACCACAGCTATTGGGCAAAACACAAGTCTATAAATATCCCCGTATCCAACAAAAAAAAATAGTAAACCAAAGACAAAAAGTCCAAAGCTCAAAACAATCATTATCCCATAATGCTTAGTAAAATCAGTCTTTGTCACAAAAGCATATATTGTCAAAGATAATGTCAAGCCAAAGGTACACCCAGCAGCAATCAAAATTGTTGTAGGGCTATAAAATGCTGTGACAAATGATACAGTAAGTGCTTCTAATATGGTGAAAACAAACAGCAATATGTAATTGTAAGGGACTTTTTTATGAAGATGTGGGACAAAGAAAAGCACACAAATGACAATTATGGCTAACACCGCAAAAACGATAACAAGCCAGTAATTATCATATACAAAATCTTGATAGTCTTCTGATGCTGCAGATATAGCAACTAAGCCAGCTGTGATAAAGAGCTGAACTGTTAATATCGAGTAAACTTTGCGTATAAACCCAAGGCGATCATCTGGCCTTTCAAGACTATACTTTTCGTAATCACCTCCTGCCCATTCAGTATCAGGTTCCATTTATATACGTTAGTTTAAACATACAAATACTTACCATTGTTTATCTATAAACCCAAATTTTGAATAGAAATCCAGATTTTTATAGTAAAAACTCATACATTTATATACCTTATGGCAATAAGCATATTTTATTAGGTTATATTTAAAGTATACTATGGCTAATGTATTTGATTATTGAACTTCTTTTAAATAGAGAAGAAAAGGTGAATAAAAGGAGTTTTTAAGCTTAATTATTTTTAAACCAGACCAGAATCCATAATTTTCATGGAACAACAGGAAATCCTAGAGAAACTACCTCAATTATACGCTGTTCTTATAGAGAAAAACCTTAGTGACAATGAATGGACTCAACTACACACTGACCTTATAGATCTTGTTTGGTTAAACAGTGATGATTGTAAAGAGCAGGAAGTAATCAAAGGGATTATAAAGATATGTGATCGTTTTGGAAAGGCTACTTTAGAGAATAGAGTTTATTTTAGGACTTTTGAACTTAATAGAGTGTTGATTTTTATAAATGACTCGCTTTATGATATAGTCACACAAAAGGAAAAAGCTAAGGAAATATGTTCAACAAGCAAAAGGCTAATTAATGAAATGGATTTTTTCAAGGCTTCAAATAATTTAATACAAAATGCGAAAAGTGCGAATTTAGTTGAAATTACTAGTTTGGTACATGATTCTTATAAGGTTTTCAAGAGAAATTTAGTCAATATCACTTTGCAGTTGGAAAAATCAATACAAAATGAATATGATAAAAGTTTTAGTGAACTATTAGATGATGTGTTTTATATTGAGGCTTTATACCCATCAAAAGCTTTACTTCAAACTAACTCACATACAGAAGGTATATTAGCTGATTATAAAACTAAAAAATATACAACAACTCATGGGTATACAAGCTATTATACATCATATAACAAGCATGAGAATATTTATATAGGAGAAGCTAATAATCATAACATGAAGCATGGATATGGGAAAATGTATTATTCTTGTAGAGATTTATATGAAGGTATGTGGGAAAATGATAAACAACATGGAAAAGGATTGTATTTATGGAAAGAGGGAAGTAAATATCTTGGGGATTTTGTCAAAGGACAAATGCATGGTTTTGGGAAAAAGTTTTATTGTATTGGGAATTTGTATGAAGGAGAGTTTAGTCATGGGAAAAGAAATGGGAAAGGGGTTATGAAGTTTAAGAATGGGGATGTTTATGATGGAGAATGGAATGATGAGGATATGCATGGACATGGAATGTATAGATGGGCTTCTGGGGATTTCTATATTGGTGAGTTTAAGAGGGATAAAAGAGATGGAAAAGGGACTTTAACGTTGAACAGTGGTGAAGTTTATGAAGCTACTTGGAAAAACGGGACAATGAAAAAAGCTGCTGATAATTAACCTAGCTAAAACCTTCTATATCTTTTTGTATAGGTTTATATTTATTTACTTTATTAATAGATTTTGCAATATAATTATATTAAGGACAAATAATGATTATATTATTATTAAACATAAATATTCTATTCAAGATTCTTTTTATGCTTCTAAATACAAATTTTATTGTTATTAACTCATGCATAAATACCAAAGTCGTATATTTCTACTTATAATAATGATAATAATTGATTAACATATAACAAAATCATTAGTAAAATAAATGATTCTCAAAGACTTCTACAGTTTATATAAAACCTATAAAAATCTTAGAATACTTTATAAGTATTGAAATCATTTTATGGTTTGCCACTATTTTTTCTATAAAAGAAACAAGTCTATGCAACATATAGTATAATGAATAAAATAATCTATTATTAAAATTTTGTAATGGCTACACTTCTGGCAAATAATGGAAAATATTGGTTCTCTAATGGATTTTTTAGGCCCAGCTGATGAATATACTTTAAGGTTGCTTACCTTAACAAATACATCATATGTAAACACAGCAGAATCTAGAAACAACACCCCTTCTCCATGCTATATAAACTTTAGGAAATCATATGATTCAAGATATTCACCAATCAAGACTAGTTATCATGGAGGAATAGCAGGAAAAACACTAGATATTCCTCAGCCAATTGAGATGAAATCAAAAATCAGGAAAAATTCCTTAACAGACAATAAATCTTCAATAACGACAAGGCCGCAATCTTGCATTCCAGACTACTCGCGGGTCAAAAGTAGGGTATGATCTATTTAGATAAGTTCAATAAGAGAGCGAGATGAAAAAAATGATTCAAAACCTAAAGTGAGCCTACGTGATAAAGTTCGAAACGAAATTCTGTAATTTTTACAAAGGCTAAAAAAAGACCAAATCATACTTAGGACTATGAATAAAACCTTACGTTCAGATGAAAAAGCTATATCAGTTAGCAAGCCTGAATCTGATGCAGGGTTCATAAGACTAGCTGAAAGAATGAAAAATATTAAATATGAACCTAAAGACTTTCCACAACAAAAAAAGCCTCAAAATTCTTCAAATGTAGTGCAAAAATCTCACTATGCTAAGAAAAAAGTAGCAATGATTTCGCAAGCCAAATGGCTTAAAACTCATGGAAATATAAACAAGCAAAATCCTACTTCTCTCTGGTCATTAAAATTCTTATAAAAGACCAAGATTTATTTCTAACTAAAATTATAATAATAAAAACTTAAGAAAAAATTACTATTTTCAAAGTGCCATTTATATAAAATTTACAATTTGAGCTTAAAAAAGTTTATCTGAAATTACTCTAATGATTTGTATGTATATAGTATATATAAGTCTTTATAACCTTTTAACTCAATTATTTAAATAATTTGTCAGAACTTTGATTAAAAATCTGCTCATAAACATCAACAAAAAGTTCACTCGCACAAAGGACGAGTTTTATAGAAAATTTATAATAAAAGAATACTCAAACCGATTAATAAAAATTAAACTAGATATTTTAACCAAACTTTTGTTTTGGATTTTTTCCGAAAAGTTGTTGATAAAATTATTTTAACAACGCCACGAATAAGGGTTTTAATGATAATATATCATCACATAAAAAGTGTTTTTAATAATTAATTTGTGATTTAAAACATTGCTATTTTATAGAAAATTTCTCAGTCTCTAATTTAACTAGTTTTTGTTATATGATATTGATAATGCTTTTATAATGAATACAATATTTGTGATAATACAAGTAAGATTGAAAACTTTGAAGAATTATCAATAATATTAAATTACCAAATTCAAGTAACCAAAAACAACAAAAAGCGAACTTTTTAATCTTCTACAACAAATTTTAAGTCCATATTAAATAAATCAAATTATTTCGACGACCCTATAGCTTTTTGACGTAACATAGCCAAAAATGGATCATTAGTTTTTGACTTTCTAAAAATCGACTTCACACTAGGGACAATCATAGACTCAAATACTGTCTTTTTAGTTTTAGCTTTAAGTTTATCATCTTCATTTTCTAGTCTATACATAATCGTAGTAAGTACTTGCAACTTATTCCCCACCAACAAATTTACTCTAATTTTATCCTTAAGCTCTTTTTTTGTATAAGAATCCCCACTTATTATTGGCATAACAATAAAACGAATGAACCTGTAGAGTTTTCCTGAAAAAGTAAAGCGTTTGTTAAGAATTAACACAATTTTATTCATTCCTGCCACATTTTCCATTTGTTTCTGAGTTTTGTATATCGCCAGCTATATATTCTTTACCAAAAAAAGTTCATGAATCGATATAAGCCTTATACTCGATTCTCTTCTAAGCTTCTCAGACACATTTTTAAAAGAAAGAAAGTCTATCTAGTCTTTACATTTCGTAAAAGGAATATTGCTTTGTAAGGAATTATTTAAGGAACATAACCAACTCATTGAAAGGCAAATATCATATCGAGCCAAGTGACTTGTGGTTCCGAAATCATATGACCTAAACTCATTTATTATAGAAAAACAGTCTTCTTGTGTATGAAGATTCCCGTATTTAAAATCAATTTGCCCTTTATACATTTTAAAAGTTGATGAGGCTGAACCAAGGGTAATGCCATAAACATCAGCAAAGCCAATACGATTTTTTCGTGTGTCTGATGTACTGATTTCGATGATTCCTTGATTGATTTTGATTGTGACTATTTTTCGAGATGCAGTATTATAGTTGTATTTGTAAATTTTATGACCTACTTTCATACGATTTAAGATTGCTGGAAGAGAAAAATCTTGACCTTGAGCATCACTTTTTATTAGCCCGCATGGTTCTATATCAAATCTTTGACAAATAGCTCTTGATGAACGTGCATTAAGGAGAATACTATCATATTGATCTTTATTGTATGCACGTGAATCTGGGACTATCTGTGATAAATCTCCAATCATATCAGATTCATCGTCAATAATAAAATCTTCCAGAGCTTTTTTAAAATCATTGATTTTATCTGGGTCATTAGGCAGATCATGCATGTGGAGAAAAGATGTACTTTCTTCACTTTCGTTTATTCTTAATCGATCAACTGAATGAGTTTCTGTTTCCATTTGTATAGAATTTATTATAATATCTGTAATCATAGAATCATATTTAAATTTTTATTAAATTAAGTCCTTAAACTAGATTTATCATCTTTAATAGTTATATGTCTATTTATCATAGTAACAATAATTTGCTAGGAGATTTACTGGATATACAACTTTAGCTAAGATTTTAAATAAAAAATAAAGTTGTTTATATAAACCTATCTTTTCTTATGAGTTTTCAAGTTAAAAAATATAATTTTGCTCTTTGTCTTAGAGATTTGCTAAGTTTGAAGCGAATCTCAAGTATTTTTTTATATTTTTTCATCCAGTAGTTATAATTTTGTTATAAAGCAAATATTTTTATATTTTCCTCATATATTTTAACTCCAGTCCAAAATTAATCAAATTATACAATTTTTCAAAAACTTCAAAGGAAATAATATTCTATGAATTGATAGGGAATAGAATATTGTTTAAAAAATATAGTACTCACTATCAATTGATTATATCGTTAAGGAATTTTCTTATGGAACTATTTCTTAAATATATTTCCATGTTCAAAATTATGTGCAACAAAAATAAATTATAAAGACATGACAAAATTGCTGAGATTGCTTTGTATGTTGAGGTTTTAATATGATGTAGTTATTTTGGAAAATGTAAATTTGATATTTTTGACGAAATCTTGAATATGCATGTTTTTTGTCTTGAATATAAGAAAAACAGTTATTTGTTTAAAGACTTAAGCAATATATGGAAACTTGTCTATGCTTTAGTAATTCTTATTTAGATTCATATATTTATTATTATTTAGATTTTTAGCGAATTCACTATATAGGATAATAAATAATTTTAGATGCGAAATTTTCTATTTTGAAAATAATGATTTTATCATGTAGCCTAATAAATGGAAAGCTTATTATTGCCTGATAATGAGAACCGTCCAAGATCTTGTTTAAAAAATGGACTAAGAGCTGATATATGGATGTATATCTTAGATTTCATATGCGACTTAAGTTTATTTACTGAAATTCCAAGAATAAACAATTTTTTTTATCGATTATCACAATCCTACCCATGCTTTAAAACTAGTCTTTTCTTGTCAGCAGAATTTGGTGTATTTGCTAACTATACAGAAGCTTTAAAGCAAAAGCGTAAAAGTTTATTCATTCATAACAAAGCTTTAAATTTACTAATGTCAAGCCATAATCTTAACAGCATAACTTTTAATATTTCGCAACCAAAAAACAAAGCACCTAGATTCGAAATTGAATTAAAGGAACTAAAAAATTCTGTCAAAAGAGTTAATTTAATTGCACAACATTATATGCATGATAGATTTAAGATAAAGTTTATGAGAGAAGCCATTGAGTTAAGTATAAAATGCCCTAATTTGAACTTTACTGCTGTAGTATTAGCTGCTAGGAAATTCCCAAACTTGAAAACTATTGAATGCGAGTCTAAGTTTGCGTCAATTTATAATCGCTCAGTACATTCTTATTTTAAAAATATTACTAAACTTGACCTATCTATCAAAGTTTATGATTGCCCTTGCTTTGACTTTTTTGCTAAAAGTATTATTCAGAATATTATTGAAGGTAAAGTTTTAAAGTTCTTTAAAGGTTATGGAGAGTATCTAAGATTAACTAATGATCTTGCATCTATGATAAAAGAGGTTCAAACATTGCAAACTATGAAATTTAAAAGGTTTTCTATGGTTGAAACTAAAATAAACTTTGTAACAAGCTTTTTAAATGTAGCTGCACATAGTAATTTAGTTTCATTAAGTATTACTTCACCTATAAAAAGCTTTTTAAAAAGGTGCAGGAGGAACGCAGAATATACAAAATTTATTGACGCAGTAGACTATTTATTAAAAAACTGCCGAACATTAAGACATTTCAGATTAACTTCATTTAAGCGATTACCATATAGAGATATAAAAAAATTATCTTCTATAATAATAGAAAGCATAAAATCTGATCAACTTGAAACATTTAATAAACTTCAAATAAAAAATCTAGCAAACAACAAAATCAAAGTATTTTATATCAAATATGATATAGAAAACTATAATACAAAATTAGAATCATTACTCTTTTTGATATTATCAGAGTTTATACCAAAGTCAAATTTCTTAGAAAAAATAGTGATATACAAACATCAAGTAACTGAAATTATCATAAACACAACAATATCCAATATAAAAAGCAAAAGTTTGTTCGAATTTGATCAGCCTAATTTTTACAATCTTATTCTTTTAATAATCGCTTCAAAAATAAGAGATTTAACTAGTTTGAATTTAAATTGCCCAATTGAAATTTACAACAAATTAGCCACAGAATTCATTCTTTCATCATCAAACCTTAACCATCTAAAACTCACTCTACAAGGGGATAAAAACTCTAAAAACATTTTCTCAATTGTAAAAGCCAATCCTTTCATATTTTCTAAAATGATCATTCTAATAATCGACTTGAAAAATGAAATTTTAACACATGCAACATTTTCTAATATAATAATTTCAGAGATTTTAACTTCAGTTTCTTTAAAAAACTTTACTGTTTGCTTATCAGAAAATATTCAAAATACAAAAAAATTTACTTGTTTAAAAAAATTAGAGATGATTAATGCTTCATTTACTCAATATTCATTTGACTATATCTTATCTTTAATAAAATGTTTGGAAATATTAGAAATTATAAGATTAGAAAAATGTTGTGTTAGTCATAAAAAAGGAATCTTATTAGAGACTATGCAAGAAATTAATATTAAAAACTCTGAAGAAATTATTAATAGTTTAATTTTGAAGACTAATTTGAAAGAAGTTTTTGTACAAATCAATAAAAATTTAGATAAAGAGAGAAAAGATGGGTTTGAAAATATTAGAGGGATAGAGAAGATAAAGGAGAATAATAAAGGTATAGAAAAGTTTGATTTGGTTTTACCTTTTAATGATGTTGGTTTGTTAGAGTTTAAAAAATTAAAGGAGAATAATAAAGGTATAGAAAAGTTTGATTTGGTTTTACCTTTTAATGATGTTGGTTTGTTAGAGTTTAAAAAATTAGTTAGCTAAGAATTATGAAGGCTTAAGTTTATGAAGATACAAATTGCAATGCGGATATATTTATAATGATTTGGCTTATGGCAATTATTTTGCTATCAGTTGCTGATAGATCTAATATAAGAGAGATGGCTTGCTACAAAGCTGTTAAAGATTTAAGCCGTGGTTCTGACTTTGACATACATGCCTACCTTACTCCAGAAAAAAAAGCCATTGGCATGAAAGCTATAAATTACATCCTAAATGAAATGTTTGATACTTGTCTAGAAAAAATCCCTCAAGAGCAAGTAACAAAATTCTCAATGGATTACTCACACAAATTTATAAATAACTTCTTAGGATACACAATGGAAAAATACGAAGGTATGGACTTTCCTGAAGGCATAGATTTTTTTAAGAGAACTAAAGACTTATCTCAAACAAAAAAAGATCTTTAATTAGTTATAATAATTATGAGTCTCCAAGTTCATACTAATGAAATTAAGTTCAAAAGTTACTTGCTAATAAAGAAATTAGGTGATGGACTGGATGCTTATATGAAAACAGGGCAAACTTTGTTCAATAAACTCTTGGATGTTTATATTGAAATGAAAATGAATGAGTTTGAGTTTTCCTTATGGGTACTGATTATGGAAAAAGCTTTGACTGATAATGCTAGTGAGCCAATGGAAAAATTTATAAAGTACAGTGCTTATGCGGCTAAGACTTTTACAAATAAGGATATTAGACTTTTAGATGTGGAACTTGAAGGAAGATGTCCTGGATTTTATGCTAAAGCTCAAAGATGGGTTAAGTTGCACATGGAATATGCACTTATTACTCCTCAGGAGATCAATAGGAAATATAACGAGTTGAGTCTGAGTATACTATGTAAAAATGAGGATTACTATATAAACTATGGGAAGATTGTTGAAGAACTAGTGAATAATTGGATTAAAAATAAGGAAAGCGCTCAGAGTTTGAAACCAGAAAATATTGATATTTAGTAAGACTTAAATATTAATAATTTCAGGATTTTTATTAGCTGATGTTTTTTATTTTGCGGATTTCGTTAATTAAGTTTTAGTTTTAGTTTTAAATTTAAATTTTCAGGTTAAGTTGAAGTTTTTTGTTTTAGAATAAGAAAAAAATTCATATGCATTTTAGGCAAAATCAGTTTATTTTTTTTTTTTGATAAAACTTCTGTATTTGAGATTTTCTAACAAGTTTTATATTCAAATATATTTAGATTTACTACCTTACTCAAATTATTGAAAACTATTAACAATGTTTTTTTTTAAATTTAAGAAATTTATTAGGAAAATATCTCTTATAACAAAATTTAATACTTTAATTTATATTATAAATCGCAATTAATATATGATAGTAATTATTATGGAAGGACTGTTAAACTATTTATCGTAAGATGGAATAAAATTATATAATGGGATCGAATTGTTCATGCTTACGAAGTCAGATAACAGAAGAAAGATGTGAAGAAATGCCTTTCGACATCAACATGAATCAAAAAGTGCTATTATTTAAAGACAACGATGATATACCCGGTTATAACCCAAAAGCAAACAACTCTGATATTATAAAGCTTCAAAGTGTTCTAAGAGGTTATATAGAAAGAAAGCATTGCCAAAACATAAACCATTCTACAGTTTCTTTAATCAAAAACCAAAATCCGCCTTCAGAACTCTTTCGAACTTCTCTTAAAGAAATCCCTCAGAATCAAGTCCCAGACTATTCTACACCTCTAAGTCGAAATGCTGAAAAACACTTAGGTAAATTCGATTATCCAATATTATCATCAGCTGGTCTAGTAAAAAAAGGTTATATCGAACTAGAAAATGGGGTAATTTATTTAGGAGAATGGAACAATAATCTACAAAGAGAAGGTAAAGGATGTCAATATTGGCCTGATGGAAGTAAATATGAAGGAATATGGGCAAATGATAAAGCTAATGGAAAAGGAAGGCTTATTCATGCAGATGGAGATATTTATGAAGGTAATTGGAAAGATGATAAAGCTGAAGGGAATGGGATTTATATGCATTCTAATGGAGCGAAGTATCTTGGAGATTGGGCTGAGGATAAGCAACATGGTTATGGAACTGAGTCTTGGCCTGATGGGTCGAAATATGAAGGGCAATATAAGAATGGTAGTAAGGAAGGAAAAGGAAAATTTATATGGAGTGATGGGAGTAGGTATGAAGGAGAATTTCATTGCAATAATATACATGGCTATGGGGTTTATGGATGGAATGATGGAAGAAAATATGTTGGGGACTGGAAAAACAATAAAATGGATGGAAAAGGTGAATTCACATGGAGTGATGGGAGAAAATACACTGGAGAATATTTGAATGATAAAAAACATGGATTTGGGGTTTTTGAATGGCCTGATGGGAGGAAGTATGAAGGTGAATGGGCCAATGGAAAACAACATGGTAAAGGGTTTTATTATACAACAGCTAATGGAAAAATTGAAGGAGAATGGAAAGATGGCAAGAGGATTAAAATAAATTTTAGCTAATGTTAATATGGTTCAGATAATATTATTATAAAAATAAGCTTTTAAAACATAAGATTTGCTAGTTTAGATATGAAACTACTTTTTAATGATTAGAATGATTTTGTATGACGATGATATTATGATCTATAATNACTAAAATTATATATGCTTTTAATGATTAGAATGATTTTGTATGACGATGATATTATGATCTATAATATTTAATTAGAGTAATAAACAGCAAGCTTCACGTATAACTTCATCTGGGCGTTTTTTCCTTTGCTGTATAGGGACCATTGTACTCCCTTCAATTAACCCATTAGTTTCTATAGTACTTCTAAAAGAGTATTTGACCTTACGAAAACAGATTTTGCAAACTAGATTCCTTACCATCTGCAGTGGAACCTGTTTATCAATAAGTTCTTTCAACTCATTCAACTCCTCTTGCAACATAGCCTTCTCATTTTCCAAGTTACGCAAATTGAATTTCGTTGCCTCCAACTCCCCTTTTGCTTTAATAAGTCTATCCTCAACAGTTTTTTCTAATTGCCTAATCTCATCAACAGACCTTCCTAAACTCTTTGAACTTTCCTCAACTCTTTCATTTCTATCTTTTTCCTGTCTGATTTTTTCATTATAGTTCTTCACAGTCTGTTCAAACTTTACTGAATTATTTTTCAATGTGGTTTCAAGTTGTTTGAATTTTGTGTTTTGTTGGGATATATCATTAATCTTAGTTTCCCTTTCTTTTTTACTGATTGTTAGGTCACGAATGAGTTTTTCTAATGTGTCTTTGTTTTCAAAATGATAGGTATTTTTCAGGTTTTCTTTATGGCAAAAATTGCAGACCCTAGAAGTATCAGGGACATTGCTTCCTCCTGAGTCATCAGCACAGACTGGTAGGTGACATTCTATGCATTCCCTTTTCTTGAACATAAGAGAAAATTGCTGCTTGCAAATGTGACAAATATTAGACTTTGACGAACTCTTGTCCATTTTCCTTGCTGGCGATGCGCTTCTATAACTGTTTTCACTGTCGTTCATACCTCCAGAGAACTTAATCACAGACATTTATAGCTTATATATTAATATATATTTCTATTATCTATTCGATCTTACTGGGACAAATTTTTTAGCAGGTGTCCGAGAAAGTCTACTAATCATCTCACGTCTTGGGGCCATTGTATAAGCTGGTGCTGTTTCTTTAGGTTTAATATTTACTTGATAAGCTCCTGGTCCCTATATATTTTTTACAGGTGTATTATTTCTATTTTTTGAAGATCTTTTACCTTGCATTGTGTAAAAAGGTCCATCTGGTTTCATATCGATTTTATAAAACCCAGCTGAAGAGTCGGGTTTGAATTTAGGAACTCTTTTGGAAGTTGAAAACTTTACTGCATTTTTACCATTTTTCAAAGATACATCGTAAGTACCTGGCCCTGGGATTTCACCTGCACCTTTAGCAAAGTTGGTTCTTTGGCTTCGACCTTGAGTAAAACTGAAACAACTTTGTGACCTATTCGGATTATAAGCTCCAGGTCCAGGCACAGTTGGAGCTTTAAAATCCCTCGGTTTGCCTCTGAGCATCGGTGACTGGGTTTTAAACTCCGGCAGATCATACTGTCCCGGTCCAGGAACATTATCCACTTTTTTTGGACTATATCTTTTCCCCATAAAACAATTAGGCCCATTCGCCGGCATATCAATAATATACTCTCCAGGCCCGGGAGTATCTAACATTTTAGCCTCCCTCGAGCTTTTTCCTTGAGAAAACCCTTGAGAACCTTTTGGTTCTTTTATCTTATAATATCCAGGTCCAGGTACTCCATTATCATAATTCCCTTTTGGTTTACCAACAATCAAAGCACCTCTTTGATCAAAACTAGATGGAAAATTGCTAAAATCCCTAATATCAAAAGTTTCATTTTTTTTATCATATTTTTTTCCCATAGTATAACTTGGTCCATTATTTTTATCTTGAGTATCATATTGTCCAGGTCCAGGGTTTCCAGATACACTATGACTTCTAAGAGGAAATCCAAGTGAAAATGCTGGAGAAGAATTACTCGTACGTAGAAAATATGCTCCAGGTCCTGGTGTTGAAAACTCTTTATGATCTTTAGTTTTACCTTGTATTGTAAACCTTCCTGGGCTTGAATTCGCTGATATATTATAAGCTCCTGGACCTGGGCCATTAAAAGGTGATGGATCTCTATGTCTTGTACCAATAGAATAACTTGGGCTTGAAATTTGACATGTAGGGTTTATAAGCTGAACATTAGATGTGATTGGAACTGGCTGTTTAAGTTTCTCACTTTTCATTTGGGGGAATTTCAAATTGTTTTCTTGTTGGATTTCATAAGCACCTGGGCCTGGGGTTTTCAATCCGTTTTGGTCTTTATATTTACCTTTTAAGGTTATGTTTTTATTATACAAAGTACTTTGGAATTCATATTGCCCTGGACCTGGAGAATCAGATAAACGTGAATGACTTGGCTTTGCTAAATCATTTAAAGGGACTGATTTTGAACGAATATTCCCATTAGCATTTAAAAGCTCTTTGTATTTTTCTGGGGTTAAAGATGAATAGTATAGTTTATTGTCTCCTGTTGGAGTTTGAAATCTCTCTGCTTGGGGAAAGGAGTAACTTGGCCCACCAGGGATTTTAGATGGCAAGTCATAAACTCCTGGGCCAACTGAGTTATCTTGGATTATACTGGGCATTATGTCTATATATTCTTGGTCTTTGCCCTGATTAGTCTCGCTTTTTTGCGGAATTTCCATTTAACGAATTATCTAAGTACTAAATTCAAAATGGTCTGATAAGAATAATTAAAGGCTTGAGTAGGATTTTGAATATTCATGAGGATTTTATTAGAGAATTGGAAGAGAGAAATTGTCATTTGATATTTAGGGATGAGATGACTTCTTGGGAAATATATAAAAAGAATAGGCTTTGAATGGATTAGATTGTGATTGACCGGGAAGTATGAGAGGATTTTATGATGTGATTTATCTGAAGTTGATATGAAAATTATGAGTATTAGGGAAGGAGATTTACTTGATAGGATTGATATTTTTTAAGTGTGGAATTATTAAGAAATTAATAATTATGATGATATATAGTTTAGGGTTGAAAAAATATTTTGGGTATTGATTTTTACAAACTAAATTAGAAATAGTTTTTTAGGCTTTATGCTATTAGGAAAACTACATGCCAAGCTATTATTACTTAAATATAATGTTTTGAGATAATGGCTAGCAAAAGTACTTTAAGATACAAAAAGCGTAGATTTTCATTTTAAATATTAAGAAAAATCTTAGCATTAAAACTAATACAAGAATAATATAATAGAAATATTCTAAACAAAAGCTTTAGACTACAATAATCGTCACTATAATAAATAAAAAATATTATCTACTACATAAAAATGTATTCTTTATATACTACATTCCACATAAACACATTCTAAAAATAGATTTTCTTAATTCCATCTATAAAACCCCACAACATCTTTCATATAATAATAAATTATCAGTTTCCCATTTAATATAATAATATTCTCAAGCATCCTACCCTAACCAAACTTAATAACTAACCCCTTACAAGCCTTCTAAATCATCAGAATCTGAATCAAAACCTTTTCTCCTAACAATCTTCAAGCTTTTCTGACTAGTTTCTGCCTTTTCCAACATGGCAATCAGCTGATCTTCAGACACTTTTCCAGGAAGTTGTCTGTTCATAGCCAATGTAAGTAAAGTTTTTTCAACTTCCCTCGCTTTTTCCTCTTTAACCAAAGCTACTCTTCCTAATCTTTCTTTAGCTTGAGGAGTAAGGATTTGAGTTAAAAGCATTTCTCTTTGTTCTTCTGCGGCTTTAGCATTCTCTTCCTGCATCCTTTTTATCTCAGGATTTGTGAATTGTTCCATATTATAAGAGTTTGGGTTTATAGTATATATGGAATGTGTTTTTGATTAAGATTTGTCAGGATTATAAGGAAATTTTGGATTATTGATGAAAATAAAAGGGTTTAAAGAGTGAGATGAGAATTTTTTGATTAGGGTTGAAGTTTTTGTAAGAAGAAAATATGATTGTTGATAGTTTTGGAGGTAAGTAAAAGGAATATTATGCTTAATTTGAGGTTTAATGATAGAGATAGGCTTTGGCTTTGAAATTTGTAGGATTTTGCATTTGATTTATATTAAATTAGCAAGAAGTATAATAAAATCCTTTAATTTACGAAGAGTTTTTAAGTAGATATATGATGATTTTCTAGGTAAAGATTGCCACTATAGCAGCTATAAATCCTCAATATCTAAAAATCAAATATAAAACTTAGATAAATGATAATAAATCCAAAGCTACACCTAAAAATTATATAAATAATACAAATTCAATTCTAAACCACTATTCTAATACAAAACTCTTTTTACTAATATCTAAATTCCCTATAATCAAACTTAAAACTAAACCTTTTACCTTATAAACAACCCTCTACCTTTTCAAATTTAATCTTATTTATTTCTAACCTTATAATTTAATAATCATACTCTATTCTAGAAGTCTCATTATTCGATAATATATCAAATAAATACTTATACTCTATTCTAGAAGTCTCATTATTCTATAATATATCAAATAAATACTTATCTCTAATAAAAAATTCTTAAAAGTATTAACAAAAAAAAATCCCTTTTTTTTTAATTTTTAATACTCTGACTCAATAAATTTCTTTATAATACACAAACCAACGCTATGAAAGATGATTATTTTCCCATTCCATTTGTTGATAAGTTTTTTTTTCATTTTTCATTTTTTACATAATTCTACCTAGAGTCTAGAAATAATGGTGAGAAACTCAAAAACCAATTTTCTAAACAAATATCAAATCAATAAAAACATTATTATATAAATCATGATCTTTGAATATAGCGAATTTAAAACTATTTAACAAATTATCTTATTTAATTTATAGTAACTTAGCAAGTTGCATTAATAATATAATATTAATTTCAAGCTTATGGGATGCTCAGTACCTTCACAAAGAAGAAATATCTCCCTTCTTGCAAATACATCGCTTTTTACATATCCTAGATTGATAACATTAGACTTAAAAGGATGTAACAAAGATTCTGAGACATGTACATTTGAAGTAACAAATCCAACAGTATGTGTTTCAAAAGAAATTAATTTCAACAATATACTTTTCCAGTTATCATATTGTATACTTCCTGGTCTTGACCCACATTCTGATATTATAAAAGTATGTCAAGATGCTTGTATTTATATACTTGAAGACAATTCACTTCTATTATCATTATTAGATGGACATGGGAAAAACGGAGAGATAGTTGTAGATTTTTGTACTAAAGAAATTAGTTGCTTGTTTACCACACTTAAAGATAAACATATTGTAAAAAATATTCAGGGAAATCCATTGGTATTACTTCAAGAACTTGCTAGTAAATGCGAAGATAATTTAAGCAATAGTCAAATTGACATAAGCTCATCAGGCTGGTAATAATCTAAACAGCACAGCGGTTTTTTTGTATTTGACTAAAGGGAATATATACATGGCCAGTATTGGAGACTCACGAGCTATCCTTGGTTCTGAAATAATGCCCCAAGTACTACCAGTTAAAGACCCAGATACAAATCATACTGATATTCTTAATGAGATTAAAGAAACTCGAAGACTTCCTTGTGCTCTTTATGCTATACAACTAACTAAAGATCAAAAACCTGATCATCCTGAGGAACTTGCTAGGATTATTGAGAAAGGAGGAAGGGTTCAACAGTTAGTTGATGATAATGGGCTTAAAATTGGCCCGTATAGAGTTTTTGATATGAAAGGGAATTATCCTGGGTTAGCTATGAGTAGATCTTTTGGGGATACAATTGGTAAGAAAGTAGGCATTATTAGTACTCCTATTTTTACAAAGCACAAATTTAATAAAGAAAAAGACTCATTTGTTATCCTTGCATCAGATGGGATTTGGGATGTTATGGATAATCAGGAAGTTGTGAATTTTGTTGAGAGTTTTAGGCTGAAGTGCAGGAAAAATGTTGAATCTGCACCTTCACTTGGGACCCTTATAAATCCAGATAGTGTTACTATATCTCAGCTTTTATGCGAAGAAGCTCGCATACGATGGTGTACAGTAGTAGAAGGTGAAAATGTAATGATAGATGACATTTCATGTATGATTCTTGAATTCAATCAAAAAAAGTCATCATTAAACAAAGATATTAAATACATTCCCACAATTAATTCAAGGTATGAACAAATAAGTGATGTAAGGAGGGCAACTTCAATACATGAGATATCAACACGTGATCCTCGTCGAGGCAGTTTTTGTGATCCAAAGTGATTTCTTTAGTTTTAATTATATGAGCTTTTTATAAGCTAATTTGGAGGTTGGAATATATTTTTTAATGTAAAACTATAGGAAGTTTTATTAAGCATATGGCTAATAAAACTTTTATCACTATTTTATTGCAGATTTTTTGTATAATGATGATATAGGAAAAAGTGTCTAAAAAATTTTGCTTTAAGATATTAATTATAAATAAAAAGTTATTTTCAATAGCAAGTATTTATGATTTGGTACAAACTGCAATAAAATAATGTATTTTTTTTGGTAAAATTATAAAATCAGGGCTCAAAATTTTATGATAAAGAGTGTTTGCTTTAATTTTGAATATAGGCAAATTAGAAGCTAGGATGCTTTCAAAATACCAGTTTAAAATGAAATAACATTTTTTTTATACTAATAATAATAGAATTTTTGCCCATAATTATTATCTTTAAAACTAAACTTTAAGCTGGATATCATTATAAAAATTTAAAGTTATGTCATATCGTAACATTTTATGTTATTAAAACTAATATTCTCTCCTTGTTTAAGATAATTTTTTAAATATTATACTTTGAAACTGAACTTTATACTTTTACCATTATAAAATATATGACACTTAAATATAAATATATTTTTTAATAGCACATATAAATAATGAAGCCTAATTCTCTTACATATCTAGAAAAGCTTAAACGCCAACCGAATTACATATACAAAGAATCTAAATATCCTCCTGTTTACCTCAGTGCTGATCTCAAATACAAAATCAACACTGTCCATGCTTACCACAATTACATCAACAAATCATCAGAGCCTCATAAAAAACCCTTAAAACACTCGCAAATTAAAAAACTGCATAAATTTGCCAAAATAAATTTCAGTTTCCGTAATCTATCAGTAAAATCTATCGAAAAATCTTCTCGCGATACTTCAATTCACAATTCTTTCAGGAAAATCCCAAGAAATTTTGATACACCCACAAAATCTGTAAGAAAAAGATTTGAAAGCGATGAAGTCTCAACAGACTTATCCAAAATGATTAGAATATCTTCTGCGTGTTTTAAAAGGTCAAATATAGTAAAAGCTTATATTCCAAATTAATTATCTAAATAAGAATTCTATTTGAATAACCTAATAACGGAATATATTTAAAAAATAAACAGATGAAAAGATACTCTGAGCTATTTGGGTGGGGGGATAATACATTTGGTCAGTTAGGGATTGGTAGTAGTTCGCAAGATAGTGAAAAAATTCCAAGGGTTTATAGTTTTCATGTAGTCCTTTTGGCATTAAGCTGTGGAGAGTATCATACTTTATGTTTATCATCAACAGGTCATGTATATGCTATTGGAAGTAATTTAGATGGTCGTCTTGGTATAGATGACTTATCAGTATCACATACTTATGCTCCTTGTTTAATAAAATCCTTATCAAAAGTTACGAAAATCTCATGTGGATCTTCTCATTCCTTAGCCCTCACTGAATCAGGTGATGTTTATACTTGGGGTCTTGGGAAGTTCGGGAATCTAGGCACAGGGAATTTTATAAGCCAATCAAGTCCTTTAAAACTTCGTCTACCTGAAGGGAGTTTTTGCACACAAATATCATGTGGAAGTAGACATTCAGGTATGATTTTAACAGATGGAAGATCTTCTATGCTTTATATGGTAGGAGAAGGAAATAAAGGCCAATTAGGAACAGGACGAACACTTGGAGAGGTTTTTTATATAAAAACATTTGATAATTTACTTCATGTTGCTTGTGGATATGATCATACGGCAATTATAAGCAAAGATTATACCTTATGGCTTACAGGAAGTAATGCTGAAGGCCAGCTGGGTATGAAAAATATGAACCAAACGAATTCGTTTATGAAAATACCTCTTGAAGGGATTATACAAGTTGCTGCAAGCAATATAACAGTTTGTCTTAACACACATGGTCAAGCTTTTATATGGGGTTATCAGATTTCTAAGCCAATGAAGATTTCTGATTCTGTATCTTTTTGTGATATTTCAGCTGGAAAAGGTTTTGCTATACTCACAGATACATCTTGTCAAATGTATGGTTGGGGAAGCAACCAAAATGGTGAATTGTCAATTTCAGAAAAACTCTCAGATAATGGTCTACAAATAATTCGATGTTTATGCAATAAAGGTATAGAAAAAGTGTTTTCAGGATATAACTACTCAATAGCCTTAGGAAGGATTGTAGATGAGACACAACGTAGTAATGATAATCGTTTAAGGAAATCTAGAAACTTATCAAATAAAACTGAATATGAAAACACTCCTCAAACCCAACGAGGACTTGATAAACATTTCCGTTTTGGGCATCAGAATTTCCGTGAAGACCATCGGAGTAGTGAAAGGAAAATAGGCCCAGATCGTTTAATCCAATACGAAAATACTGACCGAGAAAGTGAAAAACTTAGAACTTTACTAGAAAGGGAAAAATCTAAAAATCATCGTCTAGAAAAAGAAGTTGATACTTTAAAAATTATCAACAACGACCTAAAAGAAGAACTTGAAGACTATAAAAACACAATAAAAGCTCAGGATGAAAGTATACAAAAATATACCCAAGAAGCTTTTGATAATAAAAATCTTGATTATAAAAGAACTTGTGATATTATTAATAGTGAAATAAAAAATCTTAATGAAGAAAACAAGTCTTTAAGAAATTTAGTCCCGGAATATGAACGGTTTAGACAGAATAATAAAACTCTGACTGCTGAAAATAATCTTTTGACGCAAAAAGTTGTAGAATTAGAAGAGAATTTAAAGGCTGAAAGGTTAGAAAAGGGGCATTTACAGGAAAAAATCAACCAGTATGAAGGACTTATGGTCAAAATACGTGGGGAAAATGAAGAACTGGCGCATAAAAATGCTAGGCTTGAAAACTTGCTGAAAATTTCCCGAAGCGAAAATGAGGATTTTCATAAGAAAATCAATAAATTAGAAGATTTATTACAGACAGCAAGGGGTGAGAATGAGGTTTTTTCCCAGAAAATCAAAAATTTGGAGATTTTCGTCAAGAGTTTTAACAGTTTTAAAGCTGAAGCTGCTATGAGGGTGCAAGAGTTTTGTAAAGAAAATGAAGGAATGAAAGGGGAAATGGCTAAGCTAAAGAAAGCTAATGAACAATTGTCGAAAGAAGTGGAAACTCAGATTAAAAGCCATTTGAAAGAGTACCGCGAACATGCTTTGGATTTGCTGAATACAACGGTAAGTCCTAGAAATGTGTCGCCGATAAACAAAAGCGCTGTTTCTAAAACTTTGACCCCTTCAAAGACTGATTTTTTAAGCAAAATAGCAGCTTTACAGCACAATCGCTTGAGACTTGAAGGGAAGTTTAGAGAGATGGAACAGGATCAGGAGTAATTGTATGTAATTTTTACATGGGTGAATCCGTTTAGATAATAAAATACAAATTAAATCACCAGAATAATATATAACAATATGAAGCATGCATCAAAGTCGCCTGATCGCTCAGCTGGGATGATAAAAATCTGCTCTGAGCCAACGATAAAAAACCCGAATATGCCGAAAAGACCAACGTTTGCTGTTAAGTCTTCCAAATTTTCGATACTACACAGCACGCAAGCAACTTTAAAAATTCAAGAAAAATCTATGAAGCCAATAAGTCGTTGTAAGGAATATCTGCAAAAGCTAAAATCTTCAGACTCTCATACAGCATCTACTGACTCCTCATCAGGTTCTTCTTTGCCTCAAAGCTATTCAAGTTCCACTTATTTTACTGAAGAGGCATTCAATACTCCTCCAAAAAATGACTACTTAAACAAACCTGAAGCTATGTATCTAGTAAAATCCTCAAAAGCTATCATAAGAAAAACCCCAACAGAAATGTTTGAAAACACTGAAAACAACTACTTTGCAGGGGTCCGTCTCTTAACAATCCGCAAACCCCAAAATACTTTTAACAGTTGTTGTGTCGAATACTATCTCGATGGATGTACCAACACCATAAACAGTATCCTTGAACACTCAGGTAAACTTTGGAGTGGCGATTCAAGCTGTAGCCTAAAAGCTTGGACTCTTCCATGTATAAGCCAAGACACCTACAATGCTAAAAGTTATGAAAAAGGTACTATTTTTACCAACAATCAACTAATAACAAAGCATAAAAAAGCTATAACATCCCTAGAAAAACATGGAGAAACCGTAGTCTCAGCAAGTAAAGATGGTTCAATCAAACTATCAAAAAAACTAACAAAAGTAGTTCAAACCCTAAAAGCAAGCCCAGGAATTAATACAATAAAACTCCTTCAATCACCTAAGCTTATAATCGCAGGTTCAGAAATTGAATTTAAAGATTTAAATACAATAAAAAACTTTAGAGACAGTATCATTATAAGTCCAACATATACATTAGCAGCTCATAGTGTTAATACATTTATAACAGGGTCTAATGATGGTTGTATTAAACTCTGGGATATTAGAACTTCAAGGTTTGTGTCTAATTTTGAAGCTCATTATGATCAAGTAAGTGGACTTTGTATGTCAAGCGGGTATACTTTTCTTAGTTGTTCTGAAGACAAAAGACTTAAAGAGTGGGATTTAAGGACAAATACAATGGTTTATGTTAAAAAAAGTGATAAGAAAATTAAGGATATTGTTATTGTTGGAACTTTTGTGGTCACAGCTGGGGAAACCCTGAGTGTTTGGAATACTGGAGGACCAGAAAGCATTGATATACATAATGGCTCGGTAAGGAATATATTTTATTCAAATGAGAAAGAGTTGCTTTTCTCAGCAGGATTTGATGGGAGGATAGCTGCGTTGTCGTTTAACCCAATAACAGAATAATTATGCATTAAGTAAGATTAAGATGATAGATTTAGAGGATATTGATAAGCTAAGATTAGTGTTTTGATAGGACTTTTTTGACTTTGTAAATTTTGATTAGGTTTATATAGGGTTTGATATAAAATTTAGTTTTTAAGCGTTTTCAAATATTTTTAATAGATTTTTGTGTATTTATTGTTTAGGATAAAGAACTTTGGGGTGTGAGGGAATTTTTGAGTATGGGATTTATAATCAAAGAGATTTTTGTGTATATATCATAATATTAGGCAAAGATAAGCTTTTGTATAGTAAATGGTATTATATTAAAATAAATGTCTATAGGTAATTAAGTTCAGAACATAGCATATGATAAATAGGTTCAGAATATTAAAGACAGGCTTTGTATTTTATAACAAAATATTGTTTAAAGATATAATTTTAAGCATCTCTACCTGTTTTTCATTTGTTTGTGAAATTTCTTNTATAACAAAATATTGTTTAAAGATATAATTTTAAGCATCTCTACCTGTTTTTCATTTGTTTGTGAAATTTCTTGCTTTTGATAGAATAGACATAAATTATTTGATTCATCAAAAACAGTAATTTTTCTTATTTTTGAATGCAAATTTATTTGATTTTTCATCAAAACAATATTCCCATAAGCTAAAAATTATACAATCCCCAAAACTTACTTTGCAAAATCTGATAATTTACCTTGATATTTTACCTCAGTTGATGAACATTAAAATTATAAAACTTCTAAAAAAAGTATTATTCAAAGTCTTTTTACCTTCTATTCATAGAAACTTTTAAATTTCTTACAATATCCTATTTAAAACCAGTAAAAATACTCTTAAATCATTACAACTAATCTATTAACTCAATTTGCATATAGTCCTAATCAAACTTTTTATATACCTTCTTATAAAAAAAACAGGTATATAATATTTATTAGAAAAAATCTTTCTTACTAAGAAATTTCAAACGCTTAAAATTCTCAAAAGCTTGTAGTTAAGATAAATTAGCTTATTTTATTATCTTTAAGCTGATGATAGCAAAATACGCTTTTTATATAAAGGGTTCATGTGCAATGATAAGATTGGAGCATTTTTTACCTTTCTTTCATTTATACAATTTCGTTCTTGACATGCTAAAATTTGCATATTTCCAGCTTTGCGGTATCCACTGCTTTGATTTTCAGATGTTTTCTGATGTATTATTCCAGCACAGTTTCCCATTTATTATTGACCATGCTGGTTATTAATATTCGTAATGCTTAGCATTTATTATAAAAATTTTTTACTATTGTTTTTGAATGCAGATGTAAAGATTTTTATTATTTTGCTTGCATTTGCAATTATAATCAACATAATAGATAATAAAGTTTATAAATTGATAATAAAATGTTAAGATTTTTAAATTCTTTTGAAAAATCTTTTTAAAATTAATAAGGTCCCTAAGTTGATGATATAAAATTGGTATTTGAACCTTGAGAAGGTTTTTAGCGGATTTTATGATAGTTTTTATGTTGTTAGGATGGTTGATTTACATTTTTTTTTAATAGTTTTAGGTTTTTTGGGAAAGTATTTTTTTTTATTCGATGGCTGCTTTGTTAAAGACTTTGAAGATACTGGGAAAAAGTAGTTTAGGGTTTTGTAGATAAGTTTTTTTAAAGATTTCGTGGATTATGGGTGAATATAAATAAGCTTTTAATTCAGATGCTGGTAGATTTTGGATATATCCTCAAGTTTTGTATTTTATAATGCTCATTAGAATATAAAATGAACTTTTTAGGGTTAAATTTAAAATTTTATTAAATTATACTGTGTTATTTAGATAGTAAAAGGAGAAAAAGAGTTAGTATTTGAAATAAAAATTTTAATTTTCTGTAAACAATTTGTTATTAATTTATTGAATCTTAAAAAAAAAACAAAAAGATCCTTACAGAAACCCTATTTCGAAGACACTATTAGTTTTAAATGATTTTTTTAATATTTTATTTGCTAAAATATACTTGCTTAAATTTAGATTATGATAAATTTCTATTATGTCAATCATATTATCCCAGAATAATCACTGGCTATTTTATCATCATAACCTCTTTTTTATATATATATTTTACTATAAATCTAAAGCTCTGATTTATTGTCTTTAATCATAAAAGGATTCCTTATATAAATAATCTTATAAAATGTATCTAATCCCTTTCTCATACCATTCCAAAACTATTAGCAAATCCTTATATCAACTACATAAATTTGTATCATCTCACTATCCATACAAAATTCTAAAAATTAATCAATAAATCCACCCAACTACAACGAGGACGATGATTTTATAACTTTCTTTAATCTTAATATCTTTATTAGGTAGAGCTAAGCGATATGGAAAAATTAAAATTTCACATCATAAAACTAAACTTACTTTATTAATCAACATAATTCCAAGGAAGCAGTGTTGCAAAAAACAAATAAATCGGATGAGCATTAGGATTAAGGTTCCCTTGGCTTCTTGGCCTTCCAACTTCCATTTCAGGTGGTATAACAGTCCTCACATCAAACGAAAACTCGCTTTTTTCCAAAGTATTATACCTAAAAGCCAAATCCTCAAATTCAGGATCATAATCAAAAGCTTCTTTCCTCATTAAAAACGCTTTTCTAAGCCAAGCAACCTGAGGTTTCCATATATCTTCAGTCCTTGATGTATATATTTCATGAATTTTCCCTATTTCTAAAGGTTTTTGATCTTTATCCAGACTTCCTAGTTTGTTTAATAAAGCCCAAGCATATTCAGGCTTCCAAGATACGGCAAAAGCAAGACAAACACCAGATGGACAATCAAAAAGTTCTTCAGACTTGTCAAGATTTTTAGCTTTTATGAAATCGTCTTCAGTTATTGTGAATGAGCCTGACTCACTAGCTTTAGCAAATGCTAGACTGTATAAAAGGTGTGGAAAGACAAGAAAGTTTCCATAACCGTATATTTCTTTCATAAAGTTTTTAATAAAATGATAGAAGTAGTGGAATTTTTTAGCTCTGATTGAGTAGTAATCGATTAAAAATATGCATCCAGTTTGATCTTTTGTTGGGTTCAGCGAAAATATAAACTTCACCACTTCTAATGCTGCCCTAACACATCCTTTTCTTCCTAAACAATCAACATGCATCATAAGTGTTTTATAAAATATCCTGTTATAATTGTTATGTGTAATATCAATCTCAGCATCCATACTAAGTACTGAAAATTGATAATGAAAACTTATCTGAAATACATAAAGAAGCCTTTCAACCATACTACTAACTTGTTCATAATTCCCTTGCATAAGAAAAACCATTGCCATTTGATATAAAGCTTCAACATGAAAAGGGTATCTATGTAAAAATTGGTTTAAAGAATTCGCATCATTTGTTTCAATACATTCAATATAATTAGGGTGGATTTTTGAATAACCTTTGCTTATATCGAAAAAAAAAATGTTTTTACTTGGATCAGGGATTTTTTCCATAGAAAGAAGATAGTCTATATGGCCTTGATAGGTAAAATTAGGGGTCAAGGCTAGTTTTTTACCTGATTTATGGTTTGATTTACGTTTTTTTCTATCTTCTTTGAAGATTTTTTGCTTTTCCTCGTCAGGGTCGAAGTTTTTGACGCTTTTTTTGAACACTGGGTCGGACTTTTCTTGAGCTTTTACAGGTTCGGTTGTAGGATCTGAGTAGCTTTTGAGGATATCTTCAAGACTTTCTATGTTTTTTTCTTTTACGTCATTTTTACCAACGTTTCTGGTACTGACTATAGGTTCTGAGTCGCTTTGGCTTTCTGATTCAATAGATTCAACTTCAAAGTTTTGAAAGAGGTTAGGCTTTTTAACGATTTCTTCTTCAGAATCTGATGATTCGCCTTGAGTTTCAGGCTTTTTGGTGGAGTTCTGTTGGAGGATTCGCTTAGTTTGACGATTTGACATATTTTAGTTTTATAAGGGAATTTTATTAAGAAAAACAGAGATTTGGATGAAGTTAAGATTTTTATGAGAAGGTAGTTTATTTATTATAAAAGTTGAATAGAGAATAGAAGAATTAGGTTTTTATTGATAAGATTGTAGTGATTTTGGATATTGAGAGGTATAGAATTATATGGTTGTTTGATAATTTTTATGATTAAAGATAACTATTATGATATAGTTTGAAAATTTTAGGGTTAGTTTTTAATGAATTTATAGTAGAAATAAGTTTTGCATAGAATATATGCACAATTTTATTATGATTTAATAAGATTATCAGGAAAAGTGGAAAAGTCTATAGAGTATTTCTAAATCAAAGATAAAATAATAACTACATTTACAAATTAAAAAATTACCTTAAATGCCTTGATAATTTTGTTGTATCAACTATCGGGTTTTTAGAACTGCTTTGTGGCCTAAATATATTTTTCACAGCAGGAGGTCCAATCATCATAACCGAAAATGGGTCGCCAAAAATTTTCATCTGAGACTTTCCAGTATTATTCTTGCTGCCCACAACATTTTTATGCTTATTCTGAATACTTTTCTTACATGAATTATTTAATCCAGTAAGATTTTGTGATGTTCCACAAGGACCATTTGACCTACTTCTCATATGTTTAACTGAACTGAAATTAAAAATTTTTGGAGTTCCTGACCTATAGTCAATAGGACTGTTTCTATCTTTGGCTAATTTTGTAGTGTTACTTTGATTGTCAGTTGAAACAATTGAATTTTGTGGACGATATGGGGACAAGTTTTGGAGATCTGCTTTTAAAATAGTGTTTTTTACTGATTTTTGAGGGCTTTTTGGCTCTGAGGAAAACCCGATTACTTTGAAATTAGAGTAACTTTGAATATCTGAGTTGTCTAAATACAAAACTCGGGAAAATAGAGATTTTATTGTTATTGAATAACCTGATTTTGTATGAAGAGGATTATCTAAAAGGCTTAAAGCTATGAGTTTAGATGAAACAGAAAGCATAGCGATGTCTTCAAAGTTTTCGAGAATGTTATGTCCAAGGTCGAGGATTGTTAGGTTTTTAATAGAAAATAAAAAATTTGCAGTGTTAAGTTTGTTGTTTGATATAAAAAGTTCGTTAAGGGTTATTATTCCTGTTATATCTGGCATGTTTTCAATTAAATTATAGCTTATATTGAGGAATTTAAGATTTGATAAAGGCTTTATCGGTTGAAAGTCACTAATAACATTATATGATAAATTCAATGCTATCAAAGATGTGGGAAATTCGAACGAAGCATTACTTATATAATTGCCTCCAAGTGATAAGAATTTTAAGTTCTGGCCCATAGTAATTTCGCTTAAATTGTAGAATTTTACTAAAGGAAAGTCTTCTTTTAAAGTATCTTTTTCTTTAGGTTTTGTATCCTCAAAGCGTTTTTCTGATTTTACTTGTATTAAGTTAATTGGCCCTGACCCTTCACTAACTCTTGTATATATACTTAAATAAGCAAATGAATCAAGCATTTCATCCCATTTCATAGTTCTTGGCATTGTCTCAATTTGATTGTATACTTCTTCGAAAGTAAACCCTTGTATGCAAGTTGAGTCATAATACTCTCCAAGGGTTTTTAGAGGAAGCTTTTCAATGCAATCCGTTAGACATTCAAGCAGTTTTGCTTTCGATATCGTATTGTTCTCTGAATGCGCAATAAAAATATTTCTCAGTTCTTGATACCATGATAATCTTTCCATAACACCTTGTTTGCTCATAGTTTTTATTATATAATTAGATTAGAAAACTTTTATAAAAATAGCTGTAGATAGACATAAGTTTTTATGTTATCATTAAATAATTTTAATATAAAAATTTCTAAAGACAAAGTTGTAAGCATTTCTTAGATTAATTTTATAGAAAAATACAGTATTTGTATATTCTTGACAATATGAGTTTCAAAAAAAGCTAAAATTTGTGTCATAAACAAAAAAATTCAAGTTTATAATAGGATGTTTAGATTAAAAATACTGTTTTTTACTGTTAGTTAAAGTCCTGATGATATTATTTTATTACCATAATATATAAAGTTTTTTGCTTATTAAATTCATTTATTACTTTATCTACAAAAGTATATCATCTTTCACTGATGATTTTATAATAATTTATTAGACAATTATCTTATATTTTACTAACTAAATCACTATAAAACTTAAAATAAAACATAAATTTTCCTATAATAAACTTCATTCTTATAACCCCATTCTTAACTTTAAATATACACAATTTTTTTTCATCCACATGTATAAAAATGAATAATACCTAAGTAAAATACACATAAAAATTATCCTCAACAAGCTTCCGTGTGTAAAAATGCCATGCATCAAAATTCCGAGATTTTTTATTCGGGACTTTTAGCTTTGAATGTATTTTTGCGCATACTTTCGCCCCTTGTTGCTTTAGAGTGTTATCTAAACAACTAAAAACTTCCATTTCCTTTTTGCAAGCAAGAATAATATTCTGAGCCTCTTCATCATCGCTATATCCACCTTTTTCTCTAGTTCTAATCCAATACCTTTCTCTTGCAAGGCTAGCTTTTAAATGTACTTCAGATGGAAGCAAATTTGTACAAACAACAATCCTATTTCGCCCTTCTTCCCATTGTACATCTTCAGCATTATCCTTATAACACCTAAAAGGATTCCAACTAATCACAACATCTGCTTCATCTCCAAATTCCTTCAAATTTTCCACAACTTTATTTTTAACACTCTTTCCATCAGTATACCCAGTCACAAACATCATCTTTACCTTCCTTGTCAAATACACAAACATTTATCCAAGAAAAAAATTATACATTTAAGCAAATAACCATGGTCTTATTATCTTAGGATTATGATTCATCTTTAGGTCACATGATTACCATATTATCTAAAGTTACTATAGGAAATTAAATGGATATAATGGCAGCTATTCGTATTGTACAGACTACTCCGATTCCTGGGATGAAAGCTGGGACATCCGGGTTGAGGAAAAAAGTTGTTGAAGCTTCTCAGGCAAATTATGTAGAGAACTTCACTCAATGTGTATTCAGTGTGTATTCTGAAAAGGAGAACATTGAAGGATGCACAATGGTTGTTGGTGGTGATGGAAGGTTTTACAACAAACAAGCTATACAGAAAATATTTAAAGTTGCAGCTGCTAATAAAATCGGCAGGATCTGGGTTGGGGAAAATGGGATTTTATCAACACCATCTGTGTCGATTATTATAAGAGAACGTGAAGATGGAATTTCTAAAGGAGGTTTGATTTTAACTGCAAGCCATAATCCTGGTGGACCAAATGGGGATTTCGGAATCAAGTTCAATGGGGAAAATGGAAGTTCAGCAGTAGAAGAAATCACTAATAAAATATATGAGGAAAGCTTGAAAATCGAAACTTATAAAATCGCTGATCTCCCTGAGATTGATATTTCTACTATCGGTAGTCAAACTTTTGATGTTGAAGGACATCCTTTTGTTGTTGAGGTTATAAGTTCAACAGAAGATTATATTAGAAAAATGAGGAGTATTTTTGATTTCAACAAAATCAAAATTCTTTTAGATAGACCTGATTTTTCAATGGTTTATGATTGCATGCATGGTGTTGCTGGACCTTATGTTAGAGCTATATTTGGGGATATACTTGGAGTTCCTTCTGGAAATCTTATGAATAGTACACCTCTTGAGGATTTTGGTGGTGGACATCCAGACCCAAATTTAATTTATGCTCATGATCTTGTTAAAGTTATGGGTGTTGGCAAGGATCATGGTATTTTCCCAAGTTTTGGTGCAGCGAATGATGGTGATGCTGATAGAAACATGGTTTTAGGTAAGCAATTTTTTGTAGTCCCATCAGATTCAGTAGCTGTAATTGCCGCAAATTACTCCTGTATTCCTAGTTTCCCACAAGGATGTATTGGCGCTGCAAGAAGCATGGCAACTAGTTTAGCTTTAAATGCTGTAGCTGAAAAACTTGGCTTCCCATTGTTTGAAACTCCAACTGGATGGAAATTCTTTGGGAATTTAATGGATGCCGGGAAAATCAACTTGTGTGGTGAAGAAAGTTTTGGAACTAGTAGTGACCATTGTAGAGAAAAAGATGGTATTTGGGCTGTTTTGTGCTGGTTGAGCATTTTGGCTCATAAAAATGAAGGTAGGGCTGAACTTCTTAGTGTTAAAGATGTACTTTCAGAACACTGGCGAACTTATGGTAGAAATTATTATATAAGACATGATTATGAAAGATGTGATTCTGATCAAGCTAAAGCTTTTATGAAAAGTTTAGAAGAGAAATTCCCAATTTTTGAAGGCAAAGCTGATAATTTCTCATATCATGACCCAGTTGATAATTCGACTAGTAGTAATCAAGGTTTGAGGTTTATTAAAGGAAACTGGAGAGTTGTGTTTAGGCTTTCTGGGACAGATTCTGTTGGTTCGACAGTGAGGATTTACTTTGAAAAACATGAGACTGAGAATTTGGAAATGGAAACTGAAGCGGCTCTTCAAGATGTCGTTGATTGGACTAGAGAGTTTACTAATGTACATCAATTACTTGGAAGAGAAAAACCTGATGTCATTACTTAGGATTAAGCTAATTAGAAATTACTATTATTTGGCTTTATTTTGTGAGAGGATTTTTGCAATAGTTTTTATGATTTAGTATATTTTTTAGGTTTTAATATTAATTTTGGAAGAATTATATAATGCTAGTTAAGATTATATGATTATCAACAGATATAATAATAGCTCTGATTTATGGGCTATAAAATATATTATTCTTAGCAAATTCCCTTGAACTAAAAGTCACAGTTAATGCTTGAGAAGAAGATTCAATTATTGGCAAATATCTTGGAGAGTGATTTGATATATGCAATGTAGGTTTTAAAGGTGGGAGAATTTTATGAGACCCGAATCTTTTTGATGCTTTAATTCCTGTTTCATATATAATACCTATGTCTGTACCTTCTTTTTGCGACCTAGCAGCGAACACAAGATCTTTAGCTTTTATTTTCTTATGAGGTCTTGGGCTTATACCATATACACTTTTAATTCCTATCTCAGGGGTAAATTCTTTGATAAAATTTAATGGAGATAGTCTGTAATGGGGACTTTCAGATATGTTGTTTGAAGTTTTTGTAATAAGTCTTCCATGTCGTTTCTGCATCATTTTTATTTCACATAAATAAATAGAATAAATTTCGGTATTTTCATAAAACTTAAACCAGAGATCAATGTATGTATTTATGTAAATTATTATGATTAACTTGACTTGAGTTAAACTTTATTATAATATAATCTAGTTGCATCTTATAATTATTTTTATATTTTTTTCTAATTTTATTTGTTAATTTATAAAAGCTTAGACAGTCATTATTGAGCTAGAATTGAGTATTTGATTTTAAATTTAAGTTCATATGATTTTATCAGGAGATTTTATATTTTACTTACTAAGTATAACATTAAATTATTATATTTTTATAATAAACACTAAGAGCTAATGATCATACAACTTTTCTTTATGCAAAAAAAAACATATGTGTTATTCTATCCTCATGAATTTTATTTTTTTGCATGATCATGCTTCTTATCATTTAGCAAAAAACATATGAAATTTAGGATTATTTAATTTTTAAGCAGCCGTTTTATCAAAATCAATAAATAAGTTGCAATTGAAAAGTAGTATAATCATTCTTTTATCAATCATAACAAAACTTCACTCAAATATCCACATCTTTATAAAATAATTTCATTAAACTTGCGAAAAATATCTTATCCTTTTTATCCAACATTTCATTAATTTGCAACCATATGAACATAATCATGACACTTAAAATTATTAATGGGCTGCTGCCAAAACTCCACTCTCTGCACAAACGAGCAAATCTGTTTATATTCTCAAAACGATAGTATTTCAAGACAAGAATCCGCTTTCAACCCAACTTCTTCATATGAAACAATAGGAAAACTTAATAACAGGATCTCAGAACCCCCAACTCGTCTTCTATCTTCAGACAGTTTAACATCCTTATACACCATCACCACCCGAATATCTTCTGTATTTTATGGCGAGCGGTATTCTTGCATCCAAACATCTTCAAACAGTATTAAAGAAATCATAATCCTAAAAAAACTTGAAATGTCCTCAAAGACAATCAGTAAAATTTTAAGCTCTTGTTCCAATCTAAAGAATCAAGATCATGAAAACCTTGTGAAAATATTATTTGTGAGTGAGGATGAAAAATGTATAAGTCTAGTCACTGAACCTTGCTCAGAAGGGAATCTTGGGCAGTTTATAAAGAAAGGTCTTATAAAAAAGCGAAAAGCAGTTGAAATACTACAACAAATACTTAGAGGTATAATGGTATATCATAGTTATGGGATAATTCTACAATACTTAACTGAACGTGAAGTTATTATTATAGAAAACCAAGCTAAAATCAGCCCACTTGTTTTACTTAATGCTAGTTCCTTTACTCGAGCTCCAGAAACTGATTCAAATGTATTAAGTGATGTTTGGTCTGCAGGCTTACTTTTACTCCAAATGCTCACATCATCTACATATATAAAAAACCCTCAAGAAACACTTATAAAACTCCAAACTTCAAACTTTGACCCTGAAGATCTCTTATTGCTTAAAAGGATGTTTGAACCTGTTAATACTAGATGCTGCATATCTGATATACTAGCTCATAATTGGATTTTTGATGATGGATTTGACACAAAATTCCCTTTGTTCAATCGTAAAAAGTCAGGTATCAACCTCCATGACTATTGTTTTGACAAAAACTCAGAAGACCTTTCTGAGAACCTAAGTGTTCCTAATGAAGATGAAAGCGAAAAAAATGAAGCTAGTGAAAAAGCTGAGAAATCTTCTGAGACTAGTAACGATTTCTATCATAGTCGAGAACTGTTTGACTCTAATAAAAGCGATAATATTGAAATGGGTGAAGGGGAAAACTGTGTTTTTGATTATCAGGATATTGATTTCAGTTCTAATGGGCGGATAAAAATATGCGACATGCTTCAAGATGAGATGAAAGAAATACTTGAATCTTGTCCTGACCATGAGGAAAGTTCATTTGAAGAAAGTAAAAAATTCAGTAATTTTGATGAAAACAGACCTAGTGACGAAAACCCTTTTAATAGGATGATTTATGATGGAACTCAAGCTGTTAGTGATAAAAGTTCTAATGTTGTAACTTTAACTGAATCTCCTGTTTTTAATGAAGATGATATTAAAAGTCCTGATAATTACACTTTTAATACCCCTGGGTTAATTGAAGAAGAATCAAAAGAAGCGTCTCAAGAACTAGATGACAACTCGCAATTATATCCAAAAAGAGAGTCTTTAGTTTCTCTTGAAATTATTATAAAAGATGAGTATTTAGACCAAAAGACTAGTGTTGATTACAAAAACTCCCCAAAAAACCATGAATCCACATACAACATTTTTAAAAAGCTTAAAAATGAGAAACTTAGCTATTCAGACTCTGTTGAAACTTCACTTCAAGATGATGAAATATATACAAAAGACCTCCAAAACGAAGACCATGAGCTTAGAAAATCAAATTCTTTAACGCATATCAACAAAACTACAACAAGAAAACAATGGAAATCTAAAGATGACTACAGATTAACTGAATTATATGCCCTTGATACCACAAAAGAGAGTATAATCAAAGATAACATCAAAGGTAAACTCAAATACTACAGTTTCAAAAAAAGGCAAGGGAGTATCGTATCTGATTTAGATGGTGAAGAAATCCTCTTATGCGAAGGCGAAATTGTCTTATCTGGGGTTAGTCTAAAAGACCTCAAAAAAGCAGTAATTCGTAACTTCCCATTAAACTTACAGTTTTCCATATTAGAATACTTCATAAAAGGTATCCGATATCTCAAAGCTGTGGATATTTCTATCTCAAACCCTAAATCCATCTAACTAAATAAAGATTTTTCAATATTTTTACTAATATATTCATAATAATTCTAATCTATTAAAAAAAAACTAGCCTTGCGAACTCATTGTTAAACTTCTTCTTGGGCTTATATACGTACTTGACCTCTTTAAAGCTCTGCCAATAGGAGACATTTGTCTATATGCCTCAACAATTTTCTGTAATGACCCTTTTTCTAAATCTTTCTCATTCATCATCTCATCTAATCTTTTATGTAATCTCGCTCCTATCAACCCTGATTGTGCTTGCATAAAAACTAAATCAGAAAAAAATCCAAGTTCTTTTAGCACTGTATCCATAGCATTACGATCTTCTAAATATTTTTCCATATATTTTTCATGTTTTTCTTTAAACTCTTTCTCATCTTTTTCTATCCATGCATGAGTTTCTTCTATAACTTTGTTTATACCATTGACATATCCTGTTAAGGTATTATATTCATTTTCTTTACCATTTTGTTTGGTTTTTAAGACGTTTTGACTTGCTTGGTTATCTTTTATGTCGATTTCCATTTTTTTGCATAAACTAAAACCATCGGCAAAATTTGCATCTTTTTGTTTACACATAGCATCAAGATCGGCTGATAAGTTTTCTGATGCTGATGAAAAACTCATTTTTTGAGATTGAAGAGCGGCATTACGAGCTTTTGCACTATCTTCGGCTAGTAATTGGGCGGTTAAGACAGCTAATTCACCTTCAAGTTGGATGTTTTGAACTGTTGCTTGGTCTAAGAGAGTCGTTTGGTTTTGAAGCTGGGCTAGATATTGGAACTTTTCATCGAGGAGTTTGGAACGCTCATTGTCGAGTTTGGTGTCACTGAAACCAGTGAGCATTTTTTGCGAGTTGGCTAGAAGAAGCTCACGCTCTTCTTCACGGTCGGCGATTTGCTTCCGAAGTTTTTGTATACGTTTCTTCATCTTATCAATAGGTTGATCGAATTTAAACTGCTCATTTTCAGCTCTCACTTCATCACACAAAAACTTAACACTATTCACTTCATCTTCACATTTCTTCAACTTAACCTCAGCTACTTTTAACTCATCCTCAACAGAAAATTTCTCTTTTTCAACCTTATTAATCAATTCATCAACTTTTTGATCCTCAATTTCAAGTTGCTCTTTAGTTTCAATCAAAGACTGTTTCAAATCTTTCATCGGGTCCTCAAAAGTTTGTAAAAAGAACTGTATCGACTCATATTCTTCAACCTGTGCCCTAAGAACTTTAATCCTTTGACACAAGCCAATTGCTGTATGTTTTAAAAGTAAAGGTTCCTTACATGACAATTTTTCTAAACTCAATTTAAACCTACTAGGTAACTCAATATCTGTAGGAAAAGCAAAATCAACCAAAGTAGTTTTTTTTCTTAAAGGTGAACGATTTGATGATTTATTCAAACTAGCTGGTGAACTAATTCCATCTTCAATAAGCTCAGCATAATTTTGCCCAAGTCTTGACTTAACCCTCATAACCACAGTTTGAATTTCTTTTTCTCTTTCCTCAGCTGTATATAGTTTTCGAATATACAAGCATTTCCCTCTAACTTTTTGTGGTGAAGAACTCAAATACCCAGGTCGCTGTTTAGCTGGACTTCCTCGTCTTGGCATTCTTAAACTTCCAACTAATTTCACTTTAATTAGACCATCTAAAATTACCCCGCGATCTGGTTCTAATTTGATCCATTTAGAAAAATCTCCTGTTATGGTTTTATCACATAAACGACCTAAGACAACAAAACCTACTGCTAGATGCTGGTCACCATCTTCTAAGCGCATATCTAAAATCCCATCTGGGGAAAAATTTGGTAAACTTAAGGTCCCGGTTGTATTGTAACGCAAACTATTTGATGTAGTTCCTGAAGCGATTAAAAGCTTTAAACAGCCAAGTTCGACTTGTTTTGAGATTTTCACTTCTGTGAACTTGAGTTCTAGTTTGTATAGCTTAGAATCCATTAACGTAATTAATAAATAAATTCGAATTATTTGAAAAACTCTTCTTTTTGTATTGATTAAATCAAAGGAGTTTGTTTTTTTTCACTCAATTGCTGTTTCCACATCTCCGCATATTTCCCTTTCTCTTTGACTAATATTTCATGACTACCATTTTGTATAATTTTCCCTTCTTCAAGAACAACAATTTCATTTGCATGGACAACTGAGCTAAGTCTATGGGCAATAATCAGTGTGGTTCTATTTTTACTAATTTCTTTAATGTTTTCTTGAATGAGTTCTTCTGTAAGGACATCCAAAGCTGATGTAGCTTCATCAAAAACTAAAATTTTCGGGTTTTTAAGCAAGGCTCTAGCTATAGCGACCCTTTGTTTTTCCCCTCCACTAAGTCGAATCCCTTTTTCTCCTACATAAGTATTATAACCTTTGGGTAAAGATATTATAAATTCATGTATTTGAGCTTTTTGTGCTGCCCAAATGATTTTATCTATATCCATATCTTGTCCATACCCAATATTATAAGCAATTGTATCATTAAAAAGACTACAGTCTTGTGGGACAATACCGATATTAGCCCTTAAAGACTCTTGGGTCATATCATTTATAGGAACACCATCAATTATGATTTTCCCTGAATTCGGTTCATAAAATCTATATAAAAGTTTAGCAAGGGTACTTTTACCAGAACCAGTCTTACCAACAATCCCAAGAGTTTGTCCTATAGGAATTTCTATAGAAAAATCTTCAACTATCAAAGGCAAACTTGGAGAATATCTAAAAGATACTTGCAGAAATTCAACTTGCCCTTGGCAATCATAAAAATTCACAGCATTTAGCTTATCTTTAACCTCAGCTTCATATTCTAGCAAACTTATTATCCCTTCAGAATCAATAACTGCTTGTTTTATAGTCTCATAATAAGCTCCCATATTCTTCAGTGGCGTATAAACAAAACTTAGAAAATTCTGTATCAAAATCCAGTCTCCTAATTCTTTATTCCCATTATAAATCTCATAAGCTATCATTGATAAACATATATAGTTTCCTAATACAACTATAATCTCTTGACCTATATGTAATACTAATAAAGATTTATGCATAGACACTTTACTCATTCGGAATTCTTGAAAAGCTTGAGAGCATCTTTTAGCTTCATGATTTTCCGCATTAGAATATTTCACAGTTTCATAATTGTATAGAGCATCAGTAGCTTTTGAATGAAATGAGCTGTCTGATGTGTTTAAACTACGTTGGAGAGTTGAACGCCATTCACTTGTGATTATTGTAAAGACAATATAAAGAGCGACAGTAGTGCCAATTACAAGAGCATAAAAAATGTCATAGAAAAAAAGAAGGTAGCCTTCAACAAGGATCAGTTGTAAAAATATTGGAAATACGTAAAAAAGTCCTGTTCTAAGGACTTGAGGAACTGAAATCGACCCTCTCTGTATTATTCTTAAGACCTTTCCTGTTTCTCTGGTAAGATGGTAACTCATACTTAAATCTAACACATGTCTGAAAACAGCTTCTGCCAGTTTTGACTGAATTTTTGCCTCGACATACACAAAAGTAAAAGTTTTTAAATTGTTCGATGCTTCAGCTAGAAAATAACATAGGCAATATCCTAAAATATAATAATAAGCAATGTCTCCTAAGACTAGATAATTTACTATATCTTTTAAGATTATTGCTGAAGCCATTGATAAGAGACTATAAGAAATTAGCAATATCAGAGAGCTTAGCATTATAAAACGTTCAGCCGTATCGATTTTTTTCCAGGAAAAAGGTCCACAGAACTTTATCACTTCCCATATTGACTTTTTAGATTTTAACTTTCCCATTATAATATGGTTGACTTCCCTTGTTATAATACTTTGAAATGCTGTTTGAAGGTTGTTGAGAAAAAAACCTTAATTATTGATGGAGGAAATAAAGTGTTTGGAAAAATTCAGGGTTTTTTAGAAGCTAAGGATAGTAATGAGAAAAATTTTAGGAAAATGATTAGTAGGATTGCTGGGTTGGAAAAGGAGATAAAGGATTTAAGTAGCCCGAATATGAAACAAATGACGATTGTGAATAAACCGGTTGTTAAGAGAAAACATTCGGTTAAAAACAAGAGTAAAGAGATTAAATTTAATTAATGTTTATATGTAANAGAGAAAATAAAGTTTTTGGAAAAATTCAGGGTTTTTTAGAAGCTAAGGATAGTAATGAGAAAAATTTTAGGAAAATGATTAGTAGGATTGCTGGGCTGGAAAAGGAGATAAAGGATTTAAGTAGCCCGAATATGAAACAAATGACGATTGTGAATAAACCGGTTGTCAAGAGAAAACATTCGGTTAAAAACAAGAGTAAAGAGATTAAATTTAATTAATGTTTATATGTAATTAGGCGGTAGATACTAATATGGAATAATGAGTTATTGGATTTAGAGGATTATTATGAGGAATTGTGAAGGTGACTTATGATGATTTTGGTAATATATTTTGATATGATTTAAGTTTCCGAAAAGCAAAACTTGTTATAAAACATAAAAGTATTATAAAATTATTTCAAATTTTTGTTGATTTTTTTTTAAACTTAGGATAAGAATAGTAAAAATTCAAACTTTATAATTTGTACATAATAAATCTTTGTATCACACCACATCAAAAAAACCTCCTTAATTTCAAAACATTCTCACAACATCCTAACTACACCAAACCTCATAAAAATCTCCTAAAAAATTCTCATAAAATTCACCTAACCCCAAAATCGACCTTTCAAACTCTACACAAATTTTCAATACTAAAATCTTATATCTAACTATCCACTCCATCCAATCCACTGTTCAATAAGCCCTTGTTCACTATTTCTAGCACTAATAACCGATTGTGGGTCATTTCTATTAGGTCTTCTCAAATCCAAATGATGAGCTCCTCCATTAATCCCAATAACCCTAACATTATTATTTGGGGCTTCTTTCAAACATCCAGTCTGCCAAGGGTCTTCACTTCCCCACGAAAACACAACATTAGACAAATTTTTCAATGAATTCACATAAAATGGTGTAAATCCATAATTAATAGGATACCATTCCAAATTAGGATAAACACCATAAGTTTGATAACAACTTGCATTAAATGCAGAAAAATCCCAAGGTCTTACTGGGAACATATCATAAGGAACACCATATGTTCCTGATGGCATAACTAATTCACTACATGTTTGATATGTCCATGATAAATCTGTTTGATCTGTTGAATTATCCCATGGATTATAACATGTTGTTGTACCTGTACTATTATAGATAAGACCAGCTACTTTTGCTAAACCTTGAAGTGTTCTCCACATGTTTTTTATTGGGGAACTATAAACACCGATTATTGAACAGGAAACATTGACTGGAAAAGCTGGAAGATAACCTTCAACATTAGTTGGATATGGATAGTTTAATTGGGCCATAGCTTCTAAAGCATTACTTAACCAGTCTTCTAAGGCTAAAACTTGAGAACTTGATGTTATTGGAGTACAGGTTTGGAATATGGAGCTTAAACCATTCCAAGTGTAAGAGTTCTGAGCGAAGTTATCAAGGATGTTAAACCCGTCGTTGATATTAAAAGCGCAATTTGGGTATACGTCGAAATAATCTTGAGTGGTTTGATACATAAGCCCAATACCTTCTTTATCCAAGTATTCAAGCACTGGTGCTGAACTGGCAATAGCTCCATCAACCAAATGTGGGAACTTAATTCTAAAATAAGCCGAAAGCATACCTCCATAAGACCCTCCAAAAACTACAACAGGTGTACTTTCCATGGATTTAAGCTGCATAATAATCTGAGCGAAGTCCAAAAGTACTTGATCTGTGTTCAAATAAGCATAATTCATTTGGTTTGGCAAAGAGTCTCCATAATACCTATGTTCAATAAAAGCTACTGTTGCATTATAATAAGGACCCAATGTATAAACAAGCCACCCAGTCATATAGAAAAAGTCTTCAATAGGGCCTTCATTACCTGTATACACAAATAATGGGCCATTTGGGTCGCCAATGTGCAGCAAAGTCTTAATGCTAATAAGCCCAGGGTCACCATTAATATGGTCTAAAGGAACTGTAAAATGCTCTACGAAATAGCCAGCTTGCAAATATAGCATGTCTTCAGTTTGACTAGCACTTCCAAGGGCAACTAAAATTGCAATACTTACCCAATTCATTTATTTCACCAATAAATGGACTTATTTTAGACATCCACAAACAAAGTATAAAGGCTAAGATTTAAAAGGTTTTATATAAAATTTATATTATAAACTGACTTTTTGGCATAAAAGATTAAGTTTTAGTGGTTTTATTGTAATAAAATATGAGTGAAGTTGATATTCAAAGCAGGTCTGTTGGAAAAATATCAAGTAAAGCTTTAGAAATGCCCCTGATTTCAAGACCTGATGAAGTGACTATGTGTCAGCATTGTGGTAAAGAAGTTATACCTAATAGGATTTATGAACCATCAAGCTTAACATGGCTTATTGGTGGAGGGATTTGTATGATTGGTTGTTGGTTTGGTGTATGTTTAGCTCCACTTTGTAGCAATTCTTTTCAAGTTGCCACGGTGTATTGCAGTTATTGTGATAAAGTTATCAATAGTGCTGAATCATCATAGGGTTAATTTAGATATAATGTATTAGTGATTTAATAGGCTTTTTATAAGGAAAATTACTTTTAAGATTTTAGATTATGGCTTAGGTTGAGAATAGTTAAGAAGATTATGGGAAAAGCTGAAGAATTTATTATGGGAATATTAAATTATAGGATTTTATTAGGGTGGAATTGTGGGAAGATTTTATAATGATTGGAAGATGATGGTTTTAGGATTTTTATGCAGATTTTTATGATAGGAGGCTGGAGTGGGTTTTTTAAAGAAATTGTTTTGGATATTATGTTGTAAGAGATTTTAATTTCAAAAGATGGAATAATGATGTTTTATTATTCAAAATATAAGTTTGACCGTAAATTGTATTAAGTAAAAGTTGAATATAGGAAATTGAAACATCAATGAAATTTGAATATTTATATCGGAAAACTCTACTACACAACATATCTTATTTATATTTTATCCTACATAATAAACAAATTCATCTAAACCTTAAGAGGTGAAAGCTTAGCTTTGAAACCATCTGCATAAGTTGTCCTCCGCCCATTAACCTTAGAAAACGTTGACCCTGTATCAGAAACCATACTCTGAAAGTTGGTTGACCACGATAAATCATTAGATCTCGTGTATTTCTTTTTCCCAATAGTTTTACTTCTTCCTGTAGCTCCAGCATATCTTAAAGCACTTTGTGATAATAAAGTTTTTTCTATTTCATCATCTTGTTCATATTCTTCAACATATCCCTGTAAAGTACTATGCACTCTCAACTTCAGTTTTGGATGATAAATAATACCTTTAGCTGTTTTTAGTTCATTTTGTAAAGATCCTATTATAATTCTTTGCTTTTCTAATTTTTTCTCTTGGTCTTCAAGTTCATTCCAACCACTTTTTTTATAGGTTTCAAAGGCAAGTTTTATGGTATCACGTTCTTTTTTAGAGTTTTGGAGATTTATATAAAGTTGCTCTTCGAGAACTTTGAATTCTTGTCTATGAACTGCTTTGATTCCTGCGATTTTTATGTTTAATTCTTTGAGTTTAGCTTCTGAAGCGTAGGTTTGGTTTGTATAATCAATAGCTGCTTCTTTGAGGCTTTCGATTTGCACTTTGAGAACTCTAAGCTCAGTTGCTAAGGACTTTTTTTCTGCAATTGATGCTGGAGATGGAGTTGGGTTTTCTTTTTTCAGTACCTTTATAAGTCTGTTTTGGGTAATTAAAAATTCTTGATCATCTATAAACTTTCCAAACAAAGTTAGTTCTCTATTTCTTTTACTAATAGTATCTTTCATCTTATCATGTTCCAACCGAATCTCATGAATCTCTTTTTCAAATCCTGCATTAATCTCGGCAAGTGCTTCTTTAAGTTCTTTCCTTGTACNTCCTGCATTAATCTCGGCAAGTGCTTCTTTAAGTTCTTTCCTTGTACTCGCCCTAACATCTTTACTCAACTCTTCAACCTGAATCATATTCTTTTCTCTCAAAATAACTGCAGATTTTTGCAACTCTTGAATACTTTCGTTCCCTTTAAGGGTTATTGATTTGAAAAGAAACTTTTTCTGTGGAGATCTATTTAATGTTAAAGAACGAAAATAATCCTTTTCAGTCTTTGCAGGTGATTGTGGTTCACAGGGAGATTCTTCAATTTCGTCTTTCCAGAATTCTTCTTCTATAATACCTTCTGATGTGTTTTCATCTATGCTCATAACCACCAATTATTTTAATTGTTTATTTATTATGATTAAAAAAAGTATTTGTATGTAGATTTTTTGATATAAAAGAATACTTGGAGTTAGGTATAAAAATTTATATGAAGAAATAATTAAATGAGTAAATGGCTTTAATAGAATTTGATAGGAGAAAAAAAGGAATTTTATAAGAAGTAGAGGAAGATAAAATAAAAAGTATGGATTTTATTAGGATAATAAATGAGGATTTTGTGGAAAGCTAGCAAGATTGTTAGAAAGTTTTTTTTGTGAAAAGGATTTTAGGATTGAGTTGCTTGATTTTAGACTTTTTTGCTAGGTTTTATGGTTGGAGTTGTGAGATGAATAGAATGGAATCAAGTAAAATTCAAAGATATAATCAAAGCGAAATGTGAAATGTATGATTGTGACTATTTGATAAAATTCAAGCAGCAAAAGCATTACCCGAAAAAAGGGGTTGTTGAAAACTTCTAATATTTTTATATCTTATGTACAATAAAACTCTAACTAATAACAATCAATCAACTAACTTCCTCTCTAATAATTGATATACAAAAATTCCTCTTAATTCTATTACTCCTACCTATTTTCCAAATAAAAAACTAATAAATGGCATCTGTAAATGATCTGATCGACCAAGCTCTACTCTTCAAATGTAATCTTAAATCAGCTCAATATGAATACAGCAAGGCCTTAAACATATTTTACGAAGCAATCCAAATGCTCTTTGAATCTCTCAAGCAAGTCAATGAGCCAAACGAAGTCCAAAAAACCAAAACTCTTATAAATCACTTATTAAATCAAGCAGAACAATGTAAAAATCAGTTAAACCCTGTAAAATCAGCCCCAAATCCTATAGTTCAAATATTTCGCCAACCTGTTATTGATATACAAATACCACAGTCAATCCCATCACCTCCAACAGGGAAAATAAATAAACCAACTCATAATGAACCTATAGAAAAAGCTAATAAAACTAACTCTAATGAAGATTCTTTAGAAGCTATGATTGAAACTGAGATCCTTGATACTTCACAGTCTATGAAATGGGATGATATATCAGGATTAGCTAATGCTAAAGCTATGTTACATGAAGCTGTTATATTACCATCACAATATCCTAATATTTTTACTGGTATTAGAGCTCCACCTAAAGGAATTTTACTATTTGGACCACCTGGCACTGGGAAAACTTTGTTGGCTAAAGCTCTTGCTAGTCAATCTTCAGCTTGTTTTTTTAGTATCTCAGCAAGTAGTTTGACTTCTAAGTTTGTATGGAATATTTAGTATGGAGAAGCTGAAAAACTTGTTAGAGCACTTTTTACAGTTGCGAAAAGGAAGCAGCCATCGGTAGTGTTTATTGATGAAGTTGATTCTATACTTTCTAGTAGAGGCCAAGGAGAGCATGAAGCTTCCAGAAGAGTAAAAACAGAATTTCTTGTGCAAATGGACGGAGTAAGAGGTGCAGGAGATGACCGGGTTATTCTAATAGCCGCAACAAATCGTCCTCAAGAACTTGATGAAGCCGTAATAAGACGTTTTCCTAAACGTGTATATATCGACTTACCAAATGAAAAAACCAGAGAAGATCTAATCAAGCATCAACTATCCAAAGTTGGGAATAATTTATCAGAATCAGATATCCAAACCATAGTCCAACAAACCAATCTATACTCTGGAAGTGATCTTGCAGCTTTATGTAAAGAAGCAGCAATGGAGCCATTAAGAAAAGCAACAAATGAAAATTTAAAGAAAGGTGTCATACCAGAAATATCATTTGAAAGTTTTAGAGCTGCTTTAAGTGTTATAAGACCAAGTGTTTCATCTAGTTCCCTAGAATTTTATACAGAATGGAATGCACAATTTGGTTCAAAATAATACAATAAGTTAGATAATATAAACATATACAAAAATTAATAATGAATTTATATGATTTTCTAACCAAACTATTTTTTTTTTTAGATTATTGATGAAGATTTTTTGTTGATTTTATAAGATTACTTTATAAATGTTTATAATAATATACTTATATAACTAAATTTCCCACCAAGCAAATTTCATTTATAACTTAGTCTAAAAAGCAGTTCTTTTAAAAAATATGATATAGAAACTTATATCATCCACATATCCTCTACAATTTTCCCACTTATAAAGAGCTTTTTGAGCTAAAGCATCACAAGCCCCACTCAAGTTCATGTTTCTCCAATATTTCCCTATAATTTTAACAACTTTTTTACTAGTCAAATACTCCCATATCCCATCAGAAGCTATAACAATAAACCTATCTAAACAGGTTATATTATAAACTTTGATATCAGGTGTGCTTATAACCCCAACAGATTTACCAAGTGAATCCCCTAATGACCTTGTCATAGCAAGCCCTGGGTATTCATTTTTCTTAATCCAAATACGTAATGGTCCATGCATATTTCCTTTATCATCTATATAATAATTACCTCTACTACAATCAATTATCCCACCAAAATCCTCTATTCTTGTCCTTTCATGTACATCTCCAGGTGTATGATCACTACTTAAATCAATTGGCTTAAATTTCCCACCTTCAAATCTACCCATTACTGCTCTTGAATCACCAATATTTGCACAAATTAACATTTGCTCATGGATAAAAATATTAATAAAAGTTGACCCAGACATTGTAAGGTCTAAAGGTGTATGATCAAGCATCATTTCAGTTGTTTGATAAGCTTCTTTAAATGAATTTAAAATTTTTATCTCTGGAGTTTGTGAAGGGTCTTGTAAGGAATATATATTTTCAAGGTTTAAAGGGAATGAAGATTTTATAAAAGATGCCACTTCAAAACCATTTGGGCCATGACCATCGCATATAGAAAAAAGATGTGAGTCTTCTATAAGATAGCTACTTTTATGGAATAAACAATCTTGGTTTTTGAGTTTTGGTCTACCATTGTCAGAACCTTTATAAGTCCTTGAGTCAAATTGAATGTTTATGATATTATCTTTGTCTATTTTTAAGTCTGTTGTCATATCAGAATTCCCTGACGCAAATTTGCTTAAAGGGTTAATTATTGCTTTGTTTAGGCGGCCTATTACTTGAGAACGCTTTCGGATTTTTGGCAGTAAACTTTTTTCTGAGCTGAAATGCATTATGGGAGGAAGTAAAGTTTCATTGTGTTTAATGTCAGGGTTTGGTGAATATGAGCTTTGGAATTTATTTAAGATATCTTGGCCTTTTGTTAAAATATGCCTATTTAGAAAGCCTCTTTGGGGTATTTTCGAATTTTTACTTCCATCTCTTTTCAGGCAAGAAGTTTCAATAATTGAATTGTTTGATGCACATTTTATAAGCTTTATAGGCTTGCCAAAGAAAGTTTTCCTGCTGCCTTTTTCAATCACTTTTCTTCTTTCCATGTTTGGTTTTTAATTATTTTAAGCTTGCATTAAAAATGTATTCATTACAATAAAATAAATCTAACTAATTTAGCCTAATAAATATTTTAAGAGCTTTATTACAACATTAATTAATAACTATATTTTCATATTTTTATTTTATTCTTAGAACAAGAAAAATGTTTTCTTTATTTTAAGTAGGTTTAAACTAAATGATTTCAAAAATTGAAATTTTTTGTATGAAATAACACAATTTTCTTTGTAAATTAAATCTTAGTGAAAGTATTAAATAATGTTATAGAATATTTGTGTAGAATCGATTTTATTGTGTATGTTAGATAATTTTAGGATTTTGAATATAAAAAAGTTGTTATGAAGTTTTTTTTTACTGGTTTTTAAAGTATGATATTTTGAGCATGTATTCTATTTTATGAATTATAATAGAATATTTATATAATAGTTGATTCATATAAAAATATACTAGATGAGTGATTTGTAATGAAAATTATGTGTAAAACTAAATAAAGTTGTTAAGGCATATTTGATTCTTTAAAATGTTCCAGTAAAATGCTTTGCATATTTTCCGAATACTAAAAAATTCGTTTTTTTCAGCAAGCAATATTTCGAAATCTTTATATCTAATTAAATAATCTATAATTCCAAATAAAAAAACTCATCATCAAGATCTAAAACTATTCAGCTTAACTCATCTATTATTCCCAAAGTATAATCATAAACCCAAAATATTTAACACAATAAAACTTATCATTACCTTTTAAAACCACAGCCAAAAATAATCGTATCAATCCTCAAAAAAAATGTATCAAGCCCTATACAAAAATTCGTAAAAAAACTATTACAAAATCATAATTTCTCCATCCCCTTTTAATCCACTTTTCCAACTAAAAAAACTTTATTTTTCTCTAAAAATCAATCTTAAAAAACTCAAAAATCATCAACACCTTCAACCTATCCCCAACATCGATCATTTCCCATTTCAAAAACCTTTCATCATCAATCAATTCCATTTTTCTTATACTCATTTCAAATAAAAAACCAATTTATCTCACACTTATAATATGGCCAAGAAGTTCACATTGAACGAATTCGATATCATGCAAACACTAGGCACCGGATCTTTTGGCCGAGTAAAGCTTGCAAGAGTCAAAGCCACAGGGGAGTTCGTCGCTTTAAAAATATTAAAAAAAGCTGAAATTTTACGTCTAAAACAAGTCGACCATGTGATTTCAGAATTTTCAATCCTCAGGACAATCCGCCATCCTTTTTTAGTAAACCTCATTGGTTATACTCAAGATGATCGCTATCTTTACTTAGGTCTTGAATATATTTCAGGTGGTGAGCTATTTACTTACCTTAGAAACATTGGTAGACTTGATGCAAATCACACAAGACTTTTCTCTGGTCAGATTACTTTAATGTTTGAATATCTTCATTCAATGAATATTATATACAGAGATCTTAAGCCTGAGAACCTTTTGATTAGTCCTGATGGGTATTTGAAACTTACAGATTTCGGGTTTGCTAAAGTGGTTGAAGGGAGGACTTATACTCTTTGTGGCACTCCTGAGTACTTGGCTCCAGAAATATTATTGAATAAAGGACATGGAAAACCAGTTGATTGGTGGACTTTGGGGGTTATTATATATGAAATGCTTGCTGGGATTGACCCTTTCTCAGATGAAGACCCGATGAGTATATATCAAAAAATACTTAAAGGTAAGATCAAATTCCCTAGAAACTTTGATAAAAATGGAAAGAGTCTTGTTAAACATCTTCTTGTATCTGACTTGACGAAACGATATGGGAACTTGAAAAATGGAGTGAATGATATTAAGAATCATAGGTTCTTTTCTGGAGTAGATTGGCAGAGACTGGTACAGAAAACGATTGATATGCCGTATAGACCCCCAGTCAAATCAGCAGGTGATGCTTCGAATTTCCCAAGATACCCTGATTCTACTACTTTATCACCTCCAATCAAACATTCAGATGACCCGTTCTTAAATTGGTAGCTAGTAATAAGCTTATCATGAACTTAGAATTTTTTGATTATCAATTAGTATATAGTAATGTGCGTTATATATGTTTAGAATATATATCAATATGATATAAAAAAGTTTATAATAAAGCTAGTTGTTTTATAGCGAAAGCCCAATCTAAGAAATCTTTTAAAGTGTTGAGTTTAAAAACACTTCTCCGAGGTGCAGAAAGTTTGCTAAGTAACCCAATCTGTTTAGCTTCAATAATCTCAAAATAAAGCTCTTCGTTTTCTATAATATTTGCTTTAGATAAATAACATGAATTTATAGGTTCATGAAATTCTCTTCCTGAATTAGGACTTTTTTTTATTATAATAGCTTCATCAATAGTCTCAGTTTCAACATCTTTATATGGATTATCATTGAAAACATGCAAAAACTTGTCTATTGTCAACACAGCATAACTTGTTTTCCAAACTTTAAAAACCCCAGTTTCCCTTTCAATAAACCCTTCTTTTACTATAAGATTTTTTTTTGGCACTTGAGGTAAAATATAGTTTTTAAATGAATCAAAAGGGTCTTCACAAGAATATTCGTTTCTTAGTATTTCTAAATCATCAGTATTTAAGATTTTATTCATTTCAACTATTTCACTTGGCATTTCTTGAAGTATCATAGCCACATCTTCAGTACTTTGTCGAAAAACACTATTATGAAGGGTCAAGAAACTAAAAAGACAATCCTTAACACAAGCTACCCTGCTATTTTCTAACCTTTTAAGCATTTCCCAACATATTTTCACTAATCCTGTATAACTAAATAGCATATTAGACAATGATAAAATCGTTATAATATATCGACTTTCACAAAGCCAACGACATGTTGTCACAGATTTTTGTTTTGCAATCTGCGCATCTTGTGAACTACAAACATTCATATACTCTCGAAAGTTCTTATCAGCTTTAGTAAACATAAAATTAAGTTCATTTAATACAGTCTGACATTTAGAATTAGCTTCTGATATTTCGTTTTCATATTCCATAAGATTTGCCGCAAGTTTTGTGTTGATAATTCTTAATATTTATTACTGTTCTATACCTTGAGCAAGATTTTTAAATGTATTTGATAGATTTGATTGGATTTGACTTAACATGGCTAGACTTGATTTAAGTGAACTTGATGTATTAATAGAGGATGATGAAGGAAGATATATAAGCTGACTTTTTAGTTGTATAGCATATGAAATATCTGCCTCTGCATGATCTTTTAAGTATTTACCAACAGCGACAGAAGTTTCTTTACTTCTTACAGCTCGGGTAAAAATATAGGAGGCTAAGGATTCTAGTATACGCTTCTGCCAAGCTAGTTTAGTATTTCTTTCATCTTCCCATAGTTTGAGCATGATTATAATAAATTGTATGAGAAAATAATGAATAGGTAATTTTATATAGAAAAAAATTGTATTTTTATTGATAGGATGTATGGGATGGTAGAAAAAATTAAGAAAGGATAAAGGATGGAATGATTTTAAAGAAAAGAAGAAAAGGGGAAAATACAGAAAAAAATTTCATGCTTTAGAACAAAAGAAATTAAATCTTCTAGAAAACTCAGAGAAGAATTTAATTACAATTTTGATAAGAATCAAGCACTTAAAAGTATAGAAAAGGGGAGAAATTCAAATATAAATAACATTATCACTAAAAATCATAAATAAATTATCGTCTTCAGTCATTATCTTCGAAATTCGAACTACAAATCGAATCGATTTTCTTTTTCACATCCTCTGAAGCATCAGCAACCACCACATTTTCTGGGTGATTTTTTTTCTTCACATAATTAAACAGTTCAACCGTATCTTGTTTCACCTTATCTTCTTTAATCGTAAATACCGCAGCTGATCTAAAAACTTTCATTTCTGAAAAGCTATTATCCAAAATATTATCATTTTCTTCATCACTTTTTGCAGTACTAGCAACTGATTCACTTTGTAATTCCCTAATTTCTTCAGTAAACTGTATAGTCCCTTTAACTCTATTAAGCCATGGTGCTTCAGGTTTACATTTAACAGATTTTACAAGAAAATTATCAAGAACACTACTTTCAATAGTAAAATCCATAGTAGGAAGGTCAATATTAGGGTAATTAAATGATGGTCTAAGGTAAATTGGATGACATTCTCTTATTTTTACAATTTTTAAAGGGTATTTTTTAGACAAATTTGAATTACAAGAAAAAGGAAGGACTTCAATTTGAGGTTTTTCTTCAAGATAAGATGTTGAAGTTGTTGGGTCAAATTTAAAAGCCTCAAGCATGACTGTTCGTGCTTGATCATTTTGTTGTAAGGCTAGGTTTAATATACCTATTAAAAATAAAACTTTACCTTTATCAGTATTTTCTAGTATATAAACTAATTCTTGTAAATGGATTATGGCTGCATCATATTGTTCACTTAGAATATAACATAAAGCTAGATTGTATAAAACTTCACTATTATCTTTATCTGTGTTTTGGTCTTCTGATTCATATTTTGTGTCTAAAGCCGATTTGAACTCGACTTTAGCTTTTTGTATTTCTCCTAGGATGAAAAAAAAAACACCTTTATACCAATGGACATGCTTTTCTTTAAAAATATTCCCTTTTGCTTGTAGACTTAAAGCTTTAGATAGCTGGTCAAGCTTTTTATTTAAAATATTTTCACTTGGATTATTATCTTCACTGATAATCTTTATCATTTCTATATCAAAATCAAGATCTTTACTTTTTTCAACACCTAAAGCACTTTCTAAATCCCCAAGGGCAAGATCGATTTTTTCCATAATCATATAGCATTTAGCTCTTTGCACAAAAGCATTAACTGTTGGTTTTATAGAATTAGCATTAGTAAACGCTTTACTAGCATCTTCAATACTTCCAACAAGCATAAGTAAATTTCCAGCATATACATGAACATTAGGATCTTCATGTTTATTTGTGATCATTTTCTGAAAATCTTGAAAAGCTTGTTGTGTATCATCCATAATATAAGCACATCTTCCTCTATAATAATACGGTTCTGACAAATTCTCATTAATTTGTATTGCTATAGAAAAATCTTGCATAGCTTCTTTTATCAATTTAAGCTGAGCATAACAAAGTCCTCTACACATAAAATGTATCGGCATATTATCTTCAGCTTTATCAATAGCGATTTCATAATCAGGTACAGCTTCAATAGGTCGATTTAAATAATACAAAACAAGTCCTCTAAAAAAATATAAGTCACTATCACTATCCCTTAAGCTTATAGCTTTATCTAATATTGTCTTAGCTTTTTCTCCAAGTTTTTTATTATTAGTTTTACGTGATTGTGCTAAATACAAAGCAGCTTGATATGCTAAAGGTTCAATATTTTTAGGAAATTCCTTTAAAGCTTCTTCGATTATTTGTAAAGACTCATTAGGATCTTTTTCAGCTTTTATCACAGCTGTTGAGATTTGAAGGTTAAACTTAGATGCATTGTCAAGTTCTTGTATTTTACTTGCTGATATAAGATTCTTAACGGCCTGATCATGTTTTTCTAATGATGCATATCCATATCCTCTAAAAGAAAAGCAGTTACCTATATATTCTTGTATTAAAGGGTCTTTTTTTTTAATAATTCTTGTTAATTGTGAGATTCCTTCTTTGAATTTTCTTTTCATCATACATAATATAGCTTCAACATATCCTTTAAGAATTTTCTGTTCTTTAACTTCTAAGTTTATATCTGTTGCTCGTTTAAAAGTATGCATTGCTCCATAATAATCTTTTTGTTTAATTTTTATAGCCCCAAGATCGTATATAGCTGCTCCAGTATATTTTCTTTCTTGTATATCGAATTTTATAACTTGTTCTAAGCATAAAGCTGCTTCAGTAAAATTTTCTTGACTTAATAATATTAAAGCTTTATAATAATAAGCTTCAGGGTCTTCAGAATTGTATGATAAAGCAAGTTCTAAATCGCTTATGGATTTTGAGAATTCTTGTTGTTCGAAAAAGAGCTTCGCTCTTTTTATTAATGCTTGAGAGGATGTAGATTCAAATTGTATTGCTTTTGAGTATGCTTTTATAGATTTTTTTTTATCGTTTATAGCTAAATAAGCATCTCCAAGGTTTATAAAAGCTGAACCTTCGTTAGGGTTTAAAGATATCGCTTTATAAAAATCCTGTATCGCCTTATCCCAACGCATTTGTTGGGCAAATAACTGACCTCTAGTCACATAACCTTCTACAAACTTTGGGAATTTCAAAAGTCCTTTCCCAAGCTGCCTAATTGCAGTATCATAATCGTTCAAATTAGCAAAACACATCGCCAAAGCTATATAAACTTTCCTATTATACAAAGGATTTTCATGTAAAACACTCATTAAATCAGGAATCGCTTGTTTATTTTCACTAATATTCATTAAAGAACACGCTCTGTTAAAAAGAGCGTCAATATTATTTGGCTGTTCTTTTAAAACTTTAGAAAAAAACGTAATCGCTGATAAAAATTTACCTAAATGCATTTCAGAAAGGCCTCTATCAAACCATGATCCAAGGATTTCTTTTTTAAATTTCTGCTCTTTTGTTTCTTCAAAATCCCCTGGTCCTGGATGTCCGTTTACAAGTTTACTTGATGAACGAAGATTTCTAGTTCGCAATATTGTGCTTTTTGCACGAGATTTTGGGGATATTTCACCTGATAAAATTCTATATTTTTCTACAGATAAACTTCGGTTTTTTGGTGTTGAGGATGGGATTTCTTGATAGCAGGTAAAAGATTTGTTTACGTTTGGAGAGAATTTACGAGGAGCATTTGTGGGACGGGGTTTTGATTGGAGGTTTTGATAAGGTTTATATCTTACCCGATTGATACTGTGAAGGATTATTGGAGATGTGTTTTGGAGAAATTGAGGACGTGTTAGCATCTTGATTTTTTAAGTATTATGATATAGGTTGGGTATAGTAAATTATGAAGATGAATTTAATTTTGTTTTTGGAGTTAGGAAGCTTTAGAGATTAAAGGGTGTTATTTTTAGTTTTGAATGTATGAGAAAATAGATTTTTAGAAGCTTTTTATATTTTATATTAGTAATTTTTAATATGATTTTCAGATCTTTAATATTAAAATATAAGTGGATAATAGTGTATTTTATATTTTTCTACATCTCATACAAAATTTTTATGGGCTTATTGTTTAAACCTTTATAATTCTTCATCAACCCGGGCCAAGTTTAAATTTTCTCTGTTTTACTGCATAACACCACATATTTTGCATATATTATCTTCTAAAGTATTACGACCTTTATTTTATAATAACATAAATTATTTCACGATAATTTTTGAAAATCGTACAATATTTATTAGCAAAGTCGATAATGGATTCAATTCAATCTAAGCCTACACTTAAACTTGCTAAATCACCTTTAGTAAACCAAAAAAGCATCATAGAAGAAGAAACAAAATCTTCATCAAAGCTCGATTCAGTAGCATTAGACGAATTTGCTGAAGAAAACCTGAACGACTCGAACTATGGATCAATCTCTGAAGGTACAGATTCTATGTTAGCACAAAAAGTACCTTATCTAACCTGTGCTCTAAGTACCCATTCAACACCTAAATCCCCTTTAGATCTGAATTTATACTCAGCAGTTCTTGACAATGACACAGTTTTATGCAAAGACTTACTAACTCAAATTCCAAAACCAGACATAAATACACGATGGGAAAACGATAACACCCTCCTCCATCTTGCTGCAGAAAAGGGTTTCCTTAAAATCTGTGAGCTTCTCTTAGACTATTCCGACACTTCCCAGTTAAATTCTTACAACAACACTTCATCTCAACCCCTTCATCTTGCATGTAAAGAAAACCATTTGCAAATTGTCCAACTTTTTATACGTTCAGGTTCAGATATTAACTCAACAGATGGTTTAGGAAATACCCCATTACATATCGCAACATTATTTGGGCATAACAAATTAGTAAGTTGGATTATAACAAAAGGTCCAAATATCCTTATAAAAAACAAAGCTGGGAAAACAGCTGAAGATTTTGCTGATAATGAAATTTTAACTATTTTTCATAAGTATTTGAAAAGAACTGTTGTTATAGCTGGACCATCACTTACAGATAATCATAGATTACAAGCTATTAGGACAAAACATAAGATGAATATGGAAAATCCTTTACCACAAGATTTTGTTGTATTAAAAGAACTTGGGAAAGGGAGTTTTGGTGAAGTGTTTTTGGTTTTGAAACAGGATGTCTCGCAGTTGTATGCTATGAAAGTGTTACAGAAAGATAAAATTCTTAAACAGAATCTTGTGAAATATGCGGTTACTGAGAGGAATGTGTTGAGTTATGTTAAACATCCGTTTATTGTAACTTTGAAATATGCGCTACAAACTTCGGAAAAACTGTTTTTGGTATTGGATTATTGTCCTGGAGGAGATTTGGCTTCACATTTGACTAAAGATAAAAAATTTACTGAGTATAGGGCACGTATTTATATATGTGAAATCATCTTAGCTCTTGAAGAATTACATAAAAGAGATGTGATTTATCGGGATTTGAAACCTGATAATATTGTCCTTGATGCTGATGGGCATGCTATACTTACAGACTTTGGGCTTTCTAAAGAAAAAGTTTATGATAATTATACAGCAAATAGCTTTTGTGGCTCTTTAGCTTATCTCGCCCCTGAAATCATCAGAAGACAAGGTCATGGAAAAGCTTTGGATTGGTATTTGTTAGGAGTAGTTCTATATGAAATGATTGTTGGTAATCCACCTTATTTCTCAAGTAATAAAAACGAACTTTTACATAATATCCAAAGAGGAAAACTTAAAGTCCCTTCATCTTTATCAACTGAAGTTAAGGATTTGATTAAAGAGGTAATATAAATATAGTTATTACAAAGAGATCCAAGTAAAAGATTAGGAGCTCATAAAGATGCTGAAGAAATTAAAAAACACCCATTTTTTAATGGGATTGATTGGGATGTGGTGCTAAGAAAAGAACTTAGTCCACCAAAAGTCCCATTGCCTGAAGTGCCGAAAACAGGGATTCCAGCTGAGAAAATTTATGGAATGTTTTTTACGGCTGAATATAATAAGATATCAGGATGGACTTTTGTCTCTGAGTAATGTAAGCTAAATAGTTAATTTTTATTTATATAAAGGGAAATTTTAAACAATTTGAGATATTGTGAATATAAGGATTAGTATTATAGATATGAATAGATATTTTTTTTATGAAGATGGGGTAGATGATTAGGATAATTTTTATAGTTTATATGATTAAGTTTAGTAAGTAATGGATTTTTTTGTATAGGTTTGGATTTATGATTAGATTTTGTTTCGAATAATTATTTGTAAATAAATTAAAGATTGGAGTTAGGGTTTATAGTTTGAAGAGTTTAGGAAAATTTTTTTTTTTTTTGGATATCTGGGTGTTAGGGTGTTAGGGTGTTAGGGTGTTAGGGTGTTAGGGTGTTAGGGTGTTAGGGTG